>JAJPUD010000389.1:401761-447694 GCA_023553655.1 Myrmecobius fasciatus | reverse complement strand
GCAATTGCAGGCAGCTTTTAGCCCTTTCTCCCATTCCTATTTCTCCTTCCCTTTCCCTCTCTGCTTCCTCCCTCACATTTCTTCAAATTATCCCATTATCAAATTATTATTCTGAGCACATCTTTTGAGACTTATGGAGAGTTTGGGATGATGGGAGATATTGCAGCTAAGTCAGGAGAGCTGGATTCTAATTCTGCCCCTATCACTGACTAGCTGTGACCTAGTTTTGTGACTGCAAACTACTTCCTCTTTTTGGGAATGAATCAATTCACTCCTCTGTTAAATGAAGGCACAAGGGGAAGGAGACAGGGGTCATCAGTAAGCTCCATTCCTTCTCAAATAATCTGGGGTTCTATGACTGGACTGTCCATCAATCTCTGGGGTTCTAGACAAAGAAAGGCTAAGGTAGTTTCTAAATTAATAATATACTGAGTCAGGTAGGCAGGTTTGTCTCCCTGTCTCTAGAATGGAATGAAAAGTATCAGGAAGGAAGGATTAATAAGTTAGAAGGAAATTCTTTATGGTAAGAGGCATTCACCTGCATTGGGAGAGGGAAGTTCCTCATCTGGTAGTTCCTTATACCAGTGAAATCACGTCAAGTCCCTGATCCTAAAAGGTACTTATAGAATTGTCCATATTGGAGATGATCTGGAAGGGGTTCAGAACCTTCTTGCCCAATTTGGGTTGGCCTTCATTACCATCCATATAAACACAAACCCATCCCTTCTCAGCAGAATGGAAAGTGCCTGGCCATCAGCTTCCATTCCAGTACCTCGGTCCAGTTCCTAGCAAAGGGCTTTTCACTTTTTGTGTGTCTGGCCATCTAGTAGTACCTATGCACTCTTTTTAGAAGAATATTTTAAAATATATAAAAGACATAGAATTACCACAAAAAAGAAACCTATGCATCCCTTCTATGAATAATATTTTTAAATGCCCAGAATAAAATACATTGCATTACAAAGGAAATTATATTGAAAACTAATTTTCTTTTTCTTTTTTTTCTGAGGCAGTTGAGGTTAAGTGACTTGCCCAGGGACACACAGCTAGGGAATGTTAAGTGTCTGAGATTCGAACTCAGTTCCTCCTGACTTCAGGGCTGGTGCTGTATCTACTGCACCACCTAGCTGCCCCTTGAAAACTAATTTTCAAAGTGATGTTTATAAAACCTTAAATTCATGAGCTCCTGCTTATGTAAAGAAATTGGTTAAGTTCCTGGAGGAAGGAGGTATTCAGATCCCCTTCATAACCAGTTCTGGGTTCTTTGAGCTCAGGGTTCAGGACCTAGTATGGTACATGAGAAATCACATTAACTCAAATCAGAGAACTAGGATTCACAAGCCTCCTCTGAAGTTTACTTCTTGCTAGAACAAGTCACTTAAGTTCCCTGGGCTCAGTTTCCTCATCTATACAACAAGAGGATTGGATGAGATGGCCAATGAAATCCATTCCAACTCCACATAGATCATCCTGTAACTGCCTCCTTTTCTCTTTCCATCTCTGCTACATCCTTTTTCAAAACAGAAGCATGTCTAGGCTTGTCAGTATTGTCAGCTGGGTTTGCAGAGACAGAGAGAGATGCAAAGTCCAGTCTCTGGAGAGAGAGACACAAAGCCAATGTCCACCTTTCCCCATCCCTCATAAAGAAGCAGCACAGTACCATGGAAAGAGCCCCAGATTTGGAGTTATGACGTTTCTCTGCACTCAGTTTCCTCCTGTAAAAAACAAATCTGAATAAATGGTTTTTATTCAATATTTTATTTTTCCAAATACATGTAAACAGGGCTTTTTTTTTTCTGAGGCAATTGAGGTTTGCCCAGGGTCACATAGTTAGAAAGTGTTAAGTGTCTGAGGTCATATTTAAACTCAGGTCCTCTTGACTTCAGGGCTAATGCTCTATCCACTGCACCACTTAGCTGCCCCTTAACATTCATTTTTAATAAAGCTTTTTATTTTCAAAACACATGCATAGATAGTTTTTAACATTCACCCTTGCAAAACCTTGTGTTCCAAAATTGTTTTCTCCCTTTTCCCACCCCTTCCCTTAGACAGCAAGTAATTCAGTATATTAACATTCATTTTTGTAACTCTTTGTGTTTTAAATTTTTCTCCCTGTGTTCCTCTTCTCAAAACATAATGCAAACTAGTACAGGTTAAATATGTGCAATTTTTAAAAATACATTTCTATATTTGTCATATTATGTAAGAAAAATCAGACCAAAAGGGGAAAAAGCCACCCGAAAGAAAAAGCAAACAAACAAACAAAAAAGATGAAAATAGTATGTTTCAGTTTACATTCAGTCTCCATAGCTCGCTCTCTCTGGGTGCAGATGACATTTTCCATCCCAAGTTTATTGGAATTGTCCTGGATCACCACATTGCTAAGAAGAGCCAAGACCATCACAGCTGATCATCACATAATTTTGTTGTCCCATGTACAATGTTCTCTTGATTCTACTCACTTCACTTAGCATCAGTTCATGTAAGTCTTTCCAAGCTGCTCATCATTTCTTATAGAACAATAATATTCCTGAACGTTTATGTGCCATAACTTGGAATAAATGATTTCTAAGATCTTTTCTCATCTTATCTTTGTCTCCTGGCTTCCTTCAAGACTCAGCTCAAACCACACTATCTATAGGAGACCTCACCACACTTCCTCATCATCCCCAGCCACATACACTGCTAGTGACTTCCCTCCCATTAGATTACATATAGCTTGCATGAACATGATTGCTTAAACATTTTCTCCCCTGTTAGACTGTGAGCTCCTTGAAGGTAGAAACTTTGCTTTCCCCTTTTTTTTATCTCTCTAGTGCTTAGTCTTGTATATAGTAGACATTTAATAAATGTTTGGTGACTTTCCAGCTCTAGGGTCATGATCCCTTATTTTTTATCTCAGATCTTTCTGCCTCAACTTTCTCCCTCTAGGACAAATACAAATAGAATAGAAAAAGAAATAGTCAGCCACTCCAGTGTCTTTGCTAAGAAAACTCCAAATGGGGCAAAAAAAGAGTTGGGCATGATTAAAATATCGTCAATCACTTAACTACTAACCCAACCTGAGACTGAAGTTGAACTCAAGTCTTGACTTTAAGCCCAATGCACTATCCCCTATACCACCTAACAGACTCTGATAAATAAACATAGTCAAGGAAAACAAATTCTCATATCAGTCATGTCTGAAAAATATGTATCTCATTCAGTATCTTGAGTCCATCACTTCTCTGTCAAGAGGTGGGTAACAGTATGTAGCATCATCAATCTCCTGGACTCCTGATTGGTCATTGCATCAATCAGAATTCCTAAATTTTTCAAAGTCATCTGTCTTTATTATAATTTTTCTTCTGATATTGTTTTGCATCAGTTTCTATGAATCTTCTCAAGTTTCTCTGAAACTATTCCCTTAAGTATTTCTTATTTGTTTTGTATTTAAGAAAGATGGGAAGGAAAATAGGGAGCTCTTTTGTTTGTGAAACACCCCCTCCCATCCTCATTCTCCTGTTCCAGCACCTATATACCACCCCAGGTTTAGGGAGAATGGTAGAATGGGAGGTTTGGATTGAAAGCTTGTGGGACTAGAGAGTTTCAGAAAAAAAACACAAAACAAAACAAAGTTAGGCAAGTTTTAGATGGTAAGAAGAAGCTGGACTGAAAAACAAAATCCTTAGTTTCTTCCTAAACCAGCCCTCAGACAGAGGGAAATATGAAGGAAAGATACCTGAGCCTTGTCTTTATTCATCTACTTCATGTTAAATTCACCCTGGGCTAGAAAAGTGGGTGAAGGACTGTGTGTATGAGAGTGTGTTGGGGGGTGGGGAGAGGGGTGTTTGGGTGTATTTGGCCTAGGTCAGGAGGAGCGAGCTGTCCGAGCCCCTCCTACCCCTCTGGATCCCATCCTTGTGAATGATCCCTGTGTGGCCAGTGTAGGACAAGTCCATACGTGCCGTGGGGCACGTGAGACATAGCTGTGGGGAGCCAGCACATTCTAAGTCATTCCTCACCTCACAGATGGGCTCAGATGACTCATGGAAGGTTCAACTCAGCCTGTCAGCCCCATCATGAAAAATATTTGCAAAATATATACCCTGGTTCAGTGACCTCAGAGTGAATGATGGCATACCTACCCTAAGGCGGAGGGACAGCCTGGATCCTCTTAGAAGCCTTAGTTCTGCTAAAGTGTGGAGAAGTAATGCTGGGAGCCTTAGATTTAAAAATCAGAGGACCTGGTTTCAAGTCTTGAAAGCTTGGCCAAGAAATTTCATTGTACTAGGTTTCAGTTTCTTTTGTAAAAATAAGAGAGTTGCACTGGATTTTTTAAAAATAGCCTTTTATTTTTCCAAACCCATGCAAAGATAGTTTTCGACATTCACCCTTGAAAAACCTTGTATTCCAAATTTTTCTCCCTCTCCACCCCTTACCCCTCCCCTAGACAGCAAGCAATCTGATATAGGTTAAACATTCTTTTAAACGTATTTCCATATTCATCATGCTGTGTAAGAAAAAAAAAGATTTTTAAAAAATGAGAAAAAAACCACACCATAGTTCTCTCTCTAGATGTGAATGGCTCTTTCCATCACAAGTCCATTGGAATTGTTGTACTGGATTTCTGAGATACCTGAAGACCAATCAATACACAAACATTTATTTTGTGCTTATGGCTAGAGGTGCAGAACTAAAAATGGAATAATAGCAGCCTTCAAAGGGCTTGTATTCTGTGGAAGGAGTGGGAGACAATATATACAGATATTAAGTAGGTGCAAGAAAAAAAAAGAAGGTATTTGGAGGAGGGAGGGGGGATATTAGTAGGTGGTAGAGTTGAGGGGAAGATGGAGAAGGACTTCATGGGAGCTGAGTTTTGAGTAAGGAACAGAAGCAAGACACCAGATTCCCTATTCATATTTGTTTTAAACTGAGCCCTCCCCTCAATAAAAGAAAAACAAAAACGAAAAAACAAAACCCAGCTCAGCTTCCTGTCCCTAGCCCCTTAATTCCAAACCAAAATCTCCCAATCTTCAAACTCCCCTACCCCAAAATCTCCCCAACCTTTCCTACCTTACTACATGCTAGGGGTTAAGACAGACAAGAAACCTGCTGACCTCACACTCTTAAAACTTAAAATTAAAAGATCTGTGTTTGGGTACTGATTGTGCCATTCATCCTGATTTTCCTGGCCAGAAAAGGAACTGGAATTTGATAATCTCTAAGGATTCTTTCTGGCCCTAAAAATCTATGATCCTAAGGGCATCTATATTGGATAAAAGACTGGGCTTGGAATCAGGAAGATTCATTTTCATAAGTTCATCAAATCTAGCCTGAGATATTTCCTAGCTGTGTGACCCTGGGCAAGGGGAATCACTTAACCCTGTGTGCCTCAGTTTCCCCACCTGCTAAAAGAGCCGGAGAAAGGAATGGCTCACCCAGGCAAATCTGAGAGGGATTGTCTCTGGACTTCTGATTTCTGGTCTTTCTGTTCTGGGATTCCAAGCCCAGTGTCCTATCTTATCACACAGACTAGTGTTCTGAGCAAGGATGTTTGCAGATTTGGAAGTTACTTTGTGAGTAATCCTACATTTGAGATTCCCTATGGGTTTGAGAGTCCGTGCCATAGGACTACTCAAAGGAGGTATCCTTGACGGTGATACTGGAAGGAGTAGCTCAAAGGGTAAAAGCCAAGGCAAGAGGGCCAATATCTGTGGACTTTGCCAATCTTCCCAGATAGTGTTGTAAGTTCTAGGTGGGGAGCCCCCGTGAATGGGAAATATTTGTTCAGCAGTCCCACTTTAAAGACCTTGGGGGAGGAGGGAGGCTAATCAGTCTAATGGGCTATTTATCATTCTGTAGTGTCGATGTTAAGCTTTTTCCTCATTCTTTTTCTGTGGTGGGTGAAATAAAAGTTCTTTGGGTGGGGAGAGGGAAGTGTCTGAAGGCCTTGGTTGAGCTACTACTATATGGTCTCTCTGGACCTCTTTCTTAAAATAATGGTGGGAGGTGGGAAGGGGATGGGAAGAGGAGTAGCCAGTCCCTTCTGTCTCTGAACAGTCTGTCTTTCTATGTATGGGTGAAGGGTCAGCTGCCCAAGTCTGGTCCCAGCTTTCATTCCATACTGACCACTGGGTGTCACTACTTCTGCACAAAGGCTATTTGCCAATCACCCCAGGAGACACATGTGTTCCTTTATCTAGAAACGCCTCATTCATTTCTGCTTGGAGAAGTAAAAGGGGCAAATCCCAGTTCTGTCACCATCTTTGTGACTTGGAGCAATTCATTTGAGCTCTCTGAGATTCCCATTTCCTCATTTGTAAAGTGAGTGGTCTGGACTAGATGGCCTTATAGTGAATTCAAGCTCTGAAGCTATGATTCTTTAATCTCAAGATACCTGTCCCCCTTCCCCCAACACACACACACACCTGTCCTACCTCCCCCTCCCACCCCACCTCCATTCCCTTGTCCCCAGGATCAGGGGTGTGATGTCGGACTTTCTGCCCAGTGACTTATTAACTCCAGATAGTTTATTGAACTTAGGGGTGGGGAATAGCCAAGGAGGAGGGGCTGGGAATAGCAAGGGAGAAAGAGACTGGGGCCTCTGTAGTGGCTAACAGGATGTTAAGAGCTGCCCCTTTCCCCAGATCCGGAGAAGGGACGGGCTGTTTCCCGGCTCAGAATTAGAATTCTCTGGCTGAGCTGTGGCTACAGTGACTGCTGGAGCCAGAAAGTCTCTGGGGGTGGTGAAGAAGAGGATTAGGGGGTGACTTTTCTCTGGGCCTTGCCAGTGTACCCAGCTGTTCCAAGTAGTGCCCCTTTCCCTGACCATTTGCGTCAGCAAATTGACCCTTGACTTTCAGCACCAGCAGCTAGGAGCTCTTGGGAACCAACAATATGCCATTTTTTGAGGGGAAATTTGGGGGCAGCCCACAAGGACAAATGCAGCCCCAATCATCAGCAGTCATGTTTCTCTTTACTCATGATTGCCTCCCTCCCCTTTCTCATTCTTCTTTCCCAAGCTTTCATGGAATTATAGGATTGATAGGATTATATTTGGGGAAGGTTGGAAAAAATAAAGGAAGGTCACCCTAGTGATTAACTGTGTAGAAAACAGGACAGACATTTAAATTCCTTCTAGGTGGTGAACCTACTTCCAAATTTCCACCCTCACCCTCTACTTTACCAAGTAGAAGGGCCATATTTCAACCCAGGGAGGAGCTCCTGGGAACTAACGCTTGTAAATATGCTTGGGAATCTGGAGATGAAAGTGTCTGGAATAGAGGTAGTCTCATTCTCCACACCTTAGATTAATTAATTGGATGGCCCTGGTATTGTAGAACTCTTGACTGTTGGAGCTGGAAGGGACCTCAGAAACCTAATCCAACCTATTCATTTTACATAGGCATTTATCTGAGTCTCAGAAAAAGTGAAATTACTTGCTCAAGATCATCCAGCAGATGACCTCAGGTAATCTAGTTATCATTCGATTACAAAACTGGTGCTTTTCTCATACCTGCTCTCTAATCCTAGAATTCCAGTGCCATCTTATTTTTAGGATTAGACAGACTCTGAGGGCTTCCTCAAGTCTTTCTCTACTTCAGGCCCTCCTCAGTTGTCAAGATCATCAAGGATGACCATGTTGCTCTCCCTGGTCAATAAATTTCAGTGATTCCTTATAATTTCCAGGATCCAGTATAAAATATAAAATTCTCTGTTTGGGATTGAAAGCGCTTCTCAACCTGGCGACTCCTTCCTCCCTTTCCAAATCTTCTCCCACCTTACTTCCCTCCACCCAGTACTTCTTTTGTTGTGGGTCATTTCCATCATATCCAACTCTTCATAACCCTATTTGGAGTTTGCTTGGCAGAGATACTGGAGTGGCTGGCCATTTCCTTCTCCAGCTCATTTGACAGATAAGGAAACTGAGGCAGATAGGGCTAAGTGACTTGCCCAGGATCACACAGCTAGTGACAGACTGAAGCCATATTTGGACTCAGGTCTTCCTGATTCCAGCCCTCTATCCCCTGAGTCACCCAGATGCCCCTTTCTTCTCTACAATCCAGTTGTTCCAGCCCATCTCCTGACTGCCTTTTCACTGGTTCTCCCCCATATCCAGAATGCCCTTCCTCCACACCTCAGTCTCCAGGCTTCTTTCAAGATTCAATCCCTTCGGCAGAGATCTTTCCCAGGCCCCTTCCCTCCACCCTCCACTTTTAAGGTGCAGCTCCCGTCTGGTCCTATTAGAATGTGAATTCCTTGAGGGCAGGGGTCTTGTTCTTCATTTATTCAGTAACCCAGTAGGTGACTAATAAATGCTGCTTATTGACTGACTTACTGACTGTCGGTTTGGGGGGACTTCAGGGAGGGGGGTGGGACAGCAGGAATCTTGAGAGAAAGCCTCTGTGGGACTCAAGCCCAGCTGAATCCATACCCCAAGCTTCAGGGGGGAGGTTAAGTGCCTGGATTCCGGAGGGAGAGAAGCTAGTCATCCGTCCTTTCTCAGGAGTCTGGGGGAGGGGCGACTCTTCCCTGAGTGGAGGATTGGGGCTCCCCCGCCTGCCCCTGTGTCTGGGTTTCTGCTCTATATTTGGCTAATACGTTATTGTCATGCCAGCTCCTGTCCCTGCCAACCCCAAAGGCATGACGTCTGTTCTGGTCTGACTATTTTGGCTTCTCCCACCCCCACCCTACACATCAAAGCCAAGGCTGGGCTGGGGAGGGGGCCGGGCAGCAGAGGCTCCAATGCCCTCTTTAGGGACTTCAGGTCCCCATGGGATCGCTGAGGGAAGGACCCAGTTTGAGGGCTGGATGTTGAGTACGGATTGAGGTTCTAATGTCACATCCAGCAGACTTCATCTAAAGGGGAAAAAGGAAAAGAAAAATCCATTCAGTGTTACTGCCCCTCAGTCCTCTCCTCCCAAGCAGGGACTGCTGAGTGAGGACTGAGGTGGCCACAGGAGTCTCTGGATGAATGCTGATGGAGAACTCAGAGCCGGTTAAATCTGATATACAAAGGGGCGGTCTGCCCACTAAAACGGGGGCTACAGGTACCTCTCCCCCTGCTCCTCACGCCAGGCATGGATCTGAGAGCTAAAGGGGACCCTAAGAATCAAGACAGAGTCCAAACTCTAGCACTTATTTCCTTAATGACCTTGGACAAGTCCCTAAGCCTAGAAGAGTTTGATTCCATAAATATCAGGTTTTGACTATGTACAAGGCATTGTGCCAAGGGACGAGAGGTCAGAGACAAACAACTAAATGGTCCCGAAGCTCCATAAGCTTCTCTCTTCCATGGGGCTCAGTAAATAGATACAAAGTGATTTCCAGGGCAGTTAGGTGACACAATGGAGAGAGATCCTGGAGTTGGGAGTCTGGTCCAAACCAGCT
Source organism: Myrmecobius fasciatus (assembly GCA_023553655.1). NCBI lineage: Eukaryota > Metazoa > Chordata > Mammalia > Dasyuromorphia > Myrmecobiidae > Myrmecobius > Myrmecobius fasciatus. The sequence goes on along the minus strand of JAJPUD010000389.1, from coordinate 438,322 downwards.
TTAGACAAATCCGAGCTGTGTGAGCCTGGCAAGTCACTCAACCTGCTTGCCTCGGTTTCCTCATCTATCAAATGAGCTGGAAAAGGAAATGGCCGTCTGCCAAGAAAAGTCCAAATGGAGTCATGAAGAGTTGGACATGACTGAAAAATAAGAGGGAGAGAGAGAGAGAAGCAGAGAGACAGAGACAGAGAGGGAGGGAGAGAGAGACAGACAGAGAGACAGAGAGAGACAGAGAGACAGAGACACAAAGAGAACGAAAAAGAGGAGAGAGGGAGAAAGAAGAGAGAGGGAGAAAGAAGAGAGAGGGAGAGAAAGACAGAAATTGAGGGGGGAAGGGAGAGGGAAAAAGGAAAGAGACAGACAGAGGGAGACATACACAGACAAAGAGAAAGAGACAGAGAATGAAAAAGAGGAGCGAGGGAGAGGGAGAAAAGGAGGAGAAGGGGAGAGAAAGAAAGATTGAGAGAGGGGGGAAAGGGAGAGGGAAAAAGGAGACAGAGACAGGGAGGCACACAGACAAAGAGAGAAAGAGACAGAGAATGAAAAAGAAGGAGAGAGGGAGAAGGAGAAAGAGAGAGATGAACAGACACACACACAGACAGACAGAAACAGAACCAATAATTGGGGGAATCAGAAAAGGCCTTGTTGTAGCAGGGGACCCCTGAACCAGGAAGGTGTGACTCTATGAAGCAGAAGCCATTTCAAATTTGGAAAAACTTGCATACAGATAGGAAAGAGAGAAAGATGAAATGTCTTAGAAGTAATGTTGAATTGCTGGCAAGATAAACTAGAACAAAGTGAGTGAAGGAGATTTATATGAAAAAGGACTGGAAAAGGAAGAAATATTGCTTATGGATCATCTATTGTCCAGCTGTAGCCTCAGTTTTCTCCTCTGGAAAATTAGTATACTAACCTGCCATTGTTGTTATGAATATTCATATGTAGAATTCTTTGTAACCATAAAGCACTATGTGAATTGGTATTTTAGCAGATGATCAATAAAGGTACATGATAGAGAAATACATGAAAGAATAACTGAATGAATGAGCAAATGAAAACTTTGTAGCACTAGATTTGGGACCTACATTCAATCCCAGTTCTGAGAGAGCAGATCACTTTATTACTTCTCAAGGCTCAGTTTCCTTATTTGTAAAATGTGTATGACTAGCTCTAAATCTTAGACCCTAAGGGAATTCTCCTCTCCTGTTCCTTTCCCTTTCCCTTCCCCTATTCCTTTGCTCTTGGGGGAATTATTGTTGTTATTCTTGTCTCAGGGGAGAAGCAACATCTTCTCCCCCCCCAAAAAAAAATAAATCCCTGAAACCTCAACAACAGCACCCAGAGCCAAGTCAAAGGCCACCCCTCTCAAACTCTGGGGCTGGGTATGGAGGAGGAAGCCCTGAAGGCTTCTGATTCCTACCAACCTCCCCCTTCCCCCTCCACATTTCTCCCTCCATCCCTCCAGCTGCTTAGTCCCCTTCTCACTGACAGGGGCTCTTCCCATGAAGTCACTGCCCCCTTTCCCAGCCTGTCCCTTCCCTCCACCCCCATGGCCGGCTCCCACCTGCTCCTTCCCTCCTCCCTCTCCCCCTTCCCGAGGGTTATAGGATCTCTTTGCTGACATCCCCTTTGGCAAACAAGCAGGAAAACCTGCTGACTCCATCAGAGCCCGGGTTCACTGAGTGGTCAGAGTGATGGCTTGTCTGGCTTGGGGTTGGGGAAGGAGAAGAATAGTTTTGCAGAGTTAGGACAGAGTTCTAAAGAGTTAACTGTCCCTCTCTCATTTTCTCCTCTGCCTGAGAAGCCCTGTTCCATCCCCTAGGTCTCCACTGGGGATCAGCCGTCTGCCTTTTACTGTGATATCGGTCAAATCAATCCATATCTCCGGGTCCCCTCATGAAGGGGATGGGACTAGACTCGGTGGTGGCCCAGAGCTCCCTTTCAGGTCTAAACAGATGCTCTCGTTCCTCTGATGTCCATTTTCCTTCCAATTCTCATCCTCTCCGTAGCTGTGCTCATAAAGGTTTGCTTTCACCTTGCTCTTTTCTACCCATCCTTTCCCCCCGGAGCAAACAGGGAGATGATTGCTTAAGGAGGACCCACTGATATTGGAAATGGAGCCCCTGGGGGGGCTGTCTTTCAGTTCAGAAGATAAATAAGAGTCCAGTGACTCCAGCTCTCCCCTTCTGGGCTCCCTCCCCCCTGGCTCCTCCTGCTCCCCCTTTCCCACCTCCCTCCCTCCCACGTGGCAGGATCAGCTCCTAAGGGAGCTGCTGGGAGTACCGACTGAATGTCAACATCCTGCTTCGCTTTAGAGGCTGCTCATTGTCAGGCTGTGCCCGGGGCCAGCTGGGGAGACAGAGGTGTGTTTGTTCTGGAGTGGGTGAGACCATGATAATCACTCCCCATTGCCGGGGCTAGAGCTGAAGGTCAGGAGGTAACTCAAACTGGAGATATAAATAACCGAGCCTGGCTGCTGAGAGCAGCAACATTTGATAAGCACCCCTCTGACGGGGAAGGTGGGGATGTATTGATTACCACCAGCCTGCCTTCCATTCTTCCCCCTCTGACTTCAGAAAAATAAACCCCACAGAGGCTGGGAGCCGGGAATGGTTGTGGGGGGAGGAAGGGGAGGCTGCTGAGGGGGGCCGGGAGGGAGAAGGAGGCCAGACAGCCTCCCCAGGGCCAGCAGTCAGTCACACACTGGCCCCTGTGGTCAGGCCACGAGGCAGAAGGCTCCCCCAGGCCCAGGACATGATCTCCTCCCCTTCCCTGCCCCAGAGAAAAGGCCAAGTGACCAGGCTGGCCAGGGGTCTCAGAGCGGGCCTTGAAATCAGGAACATTCACCAGCCCTGTGACTGTGGGCTGGTCATTTAACTTTTGCATTTCAGTTTCCTCACCTGCACTAATTATAGTGTTTATCCTTCAAAGTTGTGAAGAAAGGGCTTTGCCAGCCTTAAAATGTTATTGAAATATTCACTTGCCAGAGGCCATCCTAACCTAATTTCTCTATTTTAAGGATGAGGACATGGAAGCCTTGGAAGTGACTTGCTGAAGCTCACACAGTCAATAAACTGAACTGGAGTCTGCTGACTCATATTTCCATTTTTTTTTTTTTTTTAGGCAGTCAGGATAAAGTGACTTACTTGTCCAGGGTCACACAGCTAATAAGTGTCCAAGGCCAAATTTGAATTCAGTCCTTTTGACTCCAGTGCTCTGTTGTGCAATCTAGCTATCTCCTTTTTCCATTGTAACAGACTGAATCAGAATGAAGGGAACAAAGGGGCAACAGAAACAACTTTTGTACCTCTATCATGGTGCCATGGGCAGAGGGCCTGGAAATCCAGGGGAGAGACCCCTGCCGGAAATCTCTGGAGGTACCCCGTTGGTATCAATCTTATTTTCTTTCCTGGGGCAAGTGGGTTATGTGGGGATGGGTTGCAGGGTTAGAAATCAGCATATTCCAACCCCACTTGTCAAACTATAGTCCTTCTCCTACTGTGTCCTTCACCAGAACCTGTCACAAAGATATCTATGAAAACTCAAGTAGAAACTAGAATGGAACTCAGTAGACTCCCCTAAGGGCAGAACTTCTATTTCTTTGGACTTGCCCAGCCCCAATTCCTCTAGTCAGTGATTGGAGTCAGACCTTAATTCCAGTCAGGTACAAACCTTAAGGTCTGTGTTCAACTTCTTAGAATTTCCATTCTTGGGACTCATAAGATCCAAACTCCTTGGGATTTCTAAGTGGATGTTCCCAAGCCTGGGAACTTGATCCAAAGACTTTGCTGTTTCATGATTTTCTCAGTCCTGAGTGGGGCTCCTCCAAAATAGGTGAGGTACAATTTCTCTGAAATGGAACTGAGCTTTCTGAGGCATGGCTCGAAATTATGCAACAGAGACTAATTCTCCTCCCCCCTTCCCCATTCACACTCACAACTGACACCTCCTGGGATGACTACTAAGGTTCAAGGTACAGACTGTGATGTCCTCCACATTCTTAAACTGTAACTCGAGGCCCCACCAGTGTTTTCACCCGTAATAGCCCGAGGATACAATCAGTTCAAATAAAGACATTTACTGAAATGGCACAAAACATTTCCCCCATAAATTTGGGCTACACACAATCTCCGTGAAAAATGGACATAAACCAAGAGACTACTGGAAGAGTATGGCCAAGAAGCCTATGGGACACTTCCCTTTTCTCCTGATATATTTATGCCCTTCCCACTAGGTGAAATATTTCTTCAGGGAAGGTGACTCAGATTGGCCTCTTGGGACCTAATCCTCTCCAAAGCTCAATTCTACTCTTCAGCTAAATTTCCTGCTAAGTTCAATGTCTCCCCAAGTTTCTCCAGTAATAGGAAAGAGAAAAGGAAGAGAAATCTCCTCCCCTTTTTCCTGTAATTTTCTGGAGGAGATATAAAGAGAAAATGAAAAGAGTAATTATCACTCAAGATCTGTGTTCTCCTTCCATATCTGGCTCTCTTTTCAACTGCCAGAGTTGACTTTTCTTAGAACTTGCTCTGCTTTTAAAGGTCACCAGAGGGCATGGATGATCCTCCAGCAGGAAGGTGGCCAGCCCCTTAGAAACCACCAAACACCAAGAGGAATTTCTCTGCACCTAAAGGGAGAAACAAAGTGGAAAGGTTTAACACTTTCTTTACATTGATCCTTTCAAGTCTGAAAAAGGTGAGCTCTTTGCAAGGTTCAAATGGACCCCTCAAAGTGTGTGAGCCGTTCAAAATTCCCTATGTTTTATAAGCTGTGATGCAATCAGTCAAAGGCTGAAAGAAACAGAACCTAAATCCTTCATTATCTCTGTTACCAGACCTTATATCCTGTAACTCATCAAGTAGGTTGGGGGGAGTCAATTCTATAGGGATATTCCAACAAAACCTTCTTATAGACCTAATGAGATCAAGGGATCTTGATCTAGCCCAGAAGGATCATTAAGGTTAAGTTTGTCTTCAGCAGCAATTTTCTGCAAATTTCCCTCTCTGTCTCTCTTTTCTAAGTAAATAATATGTACAGAGTGAGATAATCAGTCACTCTAGAATATCCAAATATTTGTGAATAAATTGGAAGGGAAGAGCAAGGGCAAAAGAGAAAAGAGATCTTTCCAGATTGTGGTAGTAATGATAAGAACATTTAGAATTCTAAACCTTGGGTTAAAATATTGATTCTGAAGTATTACTGAAGTGATGTATCCAAAGCTGGGCTACAAGTTTCTCATCTTTAAAACCTGGGCATTGGGACCAGAAAATTAGGGTTCCTTCCAACAGTAAATCCTATAATCTGATGGGTTGTGGTTCCTGGAGGATCCCAGTTCCCATCTATTGCATTTTATTCTTTCCCAGGGCCTAAAATTAGTTGTAAATAGTTCAAAAGGAACTTGTACTTTGTTCTTCTAGAAAAGAAGCTCTTATTTTTCTTTTCTTTTTTTAACAATAGTTTTTTATTTTTCAAAATACATGCAAAGATAGGTTTCAATATTAACCCTTACAAATCCTTGTGTAGGAGTTCTTATCTTAGGGATCCACAGACCCTAAGAGAATCATAAATAGATTTCAGTGTACTCATGAAATTGGATGGGAAAAATTACATTTTTGTTTTCACTAACATCTAACTGAAATTTGGAATTTTCCTAAATTACTTAAAAACATTATTCTGATAAAGGGTTTATGGGCTTTACTGAACTGCCAAAAGGAGGACTAAACATTCATGTAGCATTTACTATAAGTCAGATGCTGTAGTAAAAGTAAATCATTTGATTCTCACAACAATACTGAGACTAGGTACTGCTTATAATCCCCATTTTGCAGTTGAGAAAACTGAGGCAAACAGAGAATAAGGCCCACACAGCTAAAAAGCCACACTAGATTTGAACTCAGATCTTTCTGACTGATAGAGTCCCTGGATAGTGTCCTACCTACTGTGTCCCTTAGTTGCCCCTAGGATGCAAAATAGGTTAAGAACTCTTAGTCTGAAAGGTTATTTGGGAACTGAAAAACTTTCCAATTATCTTTTCATTCAGCAGACATTAAATACCTACTATATACAAAGCATGATGCTAATTAAGCACCAAGTACCGAGGATATAAAAGATAAAAGATGACATAGTCTCTGTCTTCAAGGAGCTATTTGGGAATTTCTCAGGCTAGATTTCTTGAGAGCTCAGGGCGAATCTCACCCACCAGCGGGTCTGAGACTGGGCATCCAATAAAATGAGTCACAAACTCAAAGGAAAAGAAGTTTATAAGCATGCTAAGGAATATTGCTGGCTAGTAATAGCTACACTACAGATTGATTTTATATAGTTTTTTTTTTTTCAGACTTACCTAGAGTATACAATGGACCAGAAGTAACTTTTCCTTATAGAAAAGTTGAGTTAGAAAGTCTCTAGTTGCATGTTGGGGGCAATAGTTATATGATAAAAAACAGCTAAAGAGGGTTTTGGGTAGTTGGTATAAACAGGTAATTGAGTCAGGTTTTATTATTCAGTCTAAAGCAGAATAGGGGTAATTCATTTTAGTGCATATACTGATTACAGAGTTGTTTTCCCCTTCTCCGAGCTAATTATCCAATAGTAGAATATAATATGTACATCAATAATTATGATAAGGATGGAAAGTAATAGAAGCAAAGGAATGACCCAAAGTACTCTAGTAAAATCTCAGGAGGGGGAGAATATCTTTATTTAGGGGATGGGAGGGAGTGAGAGGTGGGTACCTGGGCTGTGCCTGGTTCGAGAAATAGAAAGCCGATCCTTTTCTTACTTAAAAAAGAGAACCAGACATTCTGTTTTTAATACTGTGACACTAATTTAAAGAAACTAGGTTATGGAAAGGTTATGTAAGAGATGATGTGATAGGTTACATGGCATGGGAGAAATTGTGCAGCACATGCTCAGTTTTTCTGTGAATGGCTCTCCACTGTGGGGGCTATCTATGACCAATTTTTCCCTCCTGGCCATCCAACACCTACCCCCACATGGCTCTCCTCATTGATAGGAAACCCAAACTCATTTATTTTTAGTTACTTTTTAATGCAAACTACTTGAGGCAGGGACTGGGTTTTTTTTATTTTTAATTTTTGTATTCTCAGGGACTTGCATAATGCCAGGTATATAACAGGAGTTTAATAAATGCTTGTGGAATTGAACCAGAGCCAACCATTAGAAAGGAACATGTATTTTGCTTTGTTTTTAAAAGATAACTCTAGTTGGGAGGGATCTTAAGGATTATCTATTCCAGAGCTTTCAAATTTTATAAAAGAGGAACCAGAGAGAAAATGTTGACACTCAAAAGTCACACAGTAAATTAGTGGTAGATAGAATTGCAGGTAGAGCTGCAGATCAGGACCCCAGGTACTTGCTAAGATATTCATTCTACTGCACCATACCATTTTTTTCTCCATTATATACAGTGATTCTAAGACCAAAAAAGCAAAGATTGTGGTCGTCTTCTATATTTCATTATCTTTTAAAATAAATTAGTACTTTTAAATATAAGCGGTCATTAGCACTAGGAGCATTTCCATATATACAGTACAGAAAAAGAAACTTACAAAACTTGCATGTAAAACAATAAATTTGTGGCACATAGCTGGTTGTTTTGGGGTGTGTGTGTGTGTGTGTTTTTAAGAAATATACATTACAACAAGATAGCTGTATAAATATATATACACATATTCAATTTATCAAGTATTTTAACATAATTAACATGTATTAGACTTCCTGTCATCTAGGGGAGGGGGTAGGGAGAAGGAGGGAAAAATTTGTAACAGAAAGCTTTGCAAGGGTCAGTGTTGAAAAATTATCCATGCATATGTTTTGCAAATAAAAAGCTTTAATAATAAAATAAAATAAAATAAAAAAGAACTATACTTCAAATTTAATATGTTAGTACCAACATTGGCTGTGTCCCTTTCTGAACTTCCTTCTGTTCTCTTCTGCATATTTTGAAAATATTCTATTGATCTTTTATTTCTTTTCTTCTTTCTCTCGGTATCACTGTTATTACTTCCTTAATACCCTTCCCAGCATTTACCATCTCCCCAAATAAAAGCCCTCCTGTTGTAATAAGTCAAAAGAAATACCCTTGGGTTTTATTGATCTTGTCTGAAAATGTTGGTCTCGGGCAGCACAGTAGATAGAGCACTAGACCTGGAGTCAAGAGGACCCTCCAAGGTCCAATGTGACCTTGGACACCAGCTGTTTGATCTTGGTCAAGACACTTAACCCTGATTGACTCCAAAAAAAAAGAAAGAAAGAAAGGAAAGAAAGAAAGGAAGGAAGAAAGAAAGAAAGGAAGAAAGAAAAAGAAAGAAGGAAAGAAAGAAGGAAAGAAGGAAAGAAGGAAAGAAAGAAGGAAAGAAAGAAAGAAAGAAACAAAGAAAGGAAAGAAAGAAAAGCAAAAAATGCATGTCTCCTTCTGTACTTCTAATCTATCACCTCTCTTCCAAGACATAAAGAACTTCATTATCAGTCTTCTGGAGTCATGACTGGTTATTGAGTTCAATCAGAATGTTCAAGTGTTTCAAAATTATTGCCCTTCACAATGCTGTAATCAGTGTAATAAGTTGTTCTCCTGGTTCTACCCACCTCTTAACTCTGCATTTGTTTGCATAAGTCTCCCCAGGGTTCTCTGGATCTCTCACTTTTGACATCACTTATGATACAATAACATTCCTTTACATTAGCATGCCATCATTTGTTTAACTGTTCCCCAATTGATAGGCACCCCGTTTTTTATTTGCTGTAATAAAGTGCTGTTATAAGTATTTTTGCACAGATGGGTCCTTTCTTTGTTTCTTTTATCTTTTAGAGAGCAAAAAAAGGTAGAACAAAGGGCGTACAAGTTTAGTGACTGTGAGGGTATAATTTCAATTTAGATAATTTTTTTTTTTTTGCTTAACCAGCAACATTATTGCACCTGACTTTACCGAAAAAGGAAGTAGCAAAACATTCCCTATTTTGCCAAGAAACCCCAAAAGAGCTCATAAAGAGTAGAACACAAATGAAAAATCAACTTTTCACATACCCTCCAACAATTATCATTTTCCTTTTTCATTATCTTTGCTAATACCAATCTGATAAATATGAGGTGGGACCTTTAGTTAATTTGCATTTCTCTTACTGTTATTGATTTGGAGTAATTTTTTAATATAATCATTGATAACTTGACTTCTTTTTAAAACTGCTTCTTTTAAATTATTTATTAGAGATTGGATCTTGTTCTCATTCTTATTTCTATCAGCTTCCTATATGTCTTGTAAATCAGACCTTTACCAAAGAAAATTGCTACCAAGTTTCTTCATTTAACTATTTCCCTTTCAGTCCTAAATATGTTGATTTTTCTTATGTAAAATTCTTACTGATGACTAAATTATCATCTTTTTCTCTTATGGTCCTCGCTATCCCCCGTTTAGTCAAGGAGCTTTTCCCTCTTCATAGTTGTGAAAGAAATCCCCTTTTCTGTTCCTCTCATTTGTTTATCATATGAATGCTTTTATGAATAGGTCATTTGAAGCTTATTGTGGTATATGTTTTGAGATTTGAACTAAATGAGATTTCTACCAGACTATTTTTCCCATTTTCCCAGTAGTTTTTTTTTTTTTTTTTCAAACAGTAAGTTCCTATTCCAGGAATTAGTAACCTAAGGTTTATTAAACACTCTGCTACTATGATCAATTGCTTCTGGATCTTGGGTACTTAATCTTTTCCACAGATAAACTTTTTTGTTTTGTAAACAGTATGAAATTCTTTTTATTATTACTGCTTTGTAGCATAGTTTGAGATCTGGTACTACTAGATATCCTTTATGGTTTTCTTTTCTTTTTTTCCCTTTTACTTGTCTGGGTGAATTTTGTTATTATTCATTCTAGTTCACATAGTCTTATAGCAGGAATTAGAGAGGATACTTTCTTTCCCTAATTTTGCAAACAATTTATTTAAATTTTAAGTTAGTTATTCTTTAAATGTTTGATAGAATTCACTAATAAATCCATGTGGTTTGAAACTTTTGTCTTTAGGTATTCATTTATAGGTAATTCAATTTTCTTCTCTGAAATTGGGCTATTTAAATTTTTTTATCTTATTTTGTAAATCTAGATATTTTGTATTTTTGTAAATACTGATCCATTTAATTTATCAATTTTGTTGTATATGATTAGGCAAAACAGTTTCTTGTAATATCTTTTATTTCTTTATTATGAATTTTCCCTTTTCCTTTTTGGCAATTTATTTTTCTTCTCATTTTATATCAATTAAGTAATGATATTTTTATTTTGTTAGTTTTTTCTTCCCCAAACCAGCTGACTTTTATTTTAAAAAAATAAATATTTTTAAATGGATACATTCAAATAAATTTTCCTATTTACTAACCTATCTTGTTTTCCATTTTTTTTTTGATTTTTCACTTCTTTTTTTTATGTTTAGTTTCCATGTTTTGATTTGTTTGTTTTCTAGGTCTCTTTTTTAAAGCTACATGCTCTGTCTGTTGATTTGTTCTGTGTGTGTGTGTGTGTGTGTGTGTGTCTGTCTGTCTGTCTGTCTCTCTCTCTGTCTTTTTCTGTGTCTCTGTGTCTCTGTGTCTCTGTCTTTCTCTCTCCTGAGGAAGGAGATTAGAGATAGAAGTTATCAATAAGCATTGATTTGTCTGCATCCCCAAAGTTTTGTTATCTGGTATCATTGTTATTTTCTTTAATGAAATTACCTATTGTTTCCATGGTTTCTTTGGAATTAAATTATTTTGTCTCCATTTAAGTTTGAATACTTTGTTTAAAGATTCTTTATTGATGATAGTTTTTATTGTGGTCAGGAAAGAATATAATTAATATTTCTGCTTTTTTTGCATTTGTTTATTGAGTTTTTAATGCTCTAGCATGTGATTATTTTTGTAAAGGCTCCATACTTAGGATAAGTATGTGTGGAGCTTCCTTTTAATTATTCAATAGCTGTCAGAAATAGCTGTCAACATCTGTCAGAAAGCTATCTAAAATCTTATTCTGGCCCTTAACTTTTTTTTTGTTTGTTTAACTTTTAGTTTAATTTGTCTAGGTCTGAAAGGGGGATATATTGAAATCCCCAATTATTATAATTTCATCATCTATTTCTCTCAATAATTTGATTCATTTTTCCTTTAAATACTTAGAGATCATGCCATCTGGTGTATATGCATACAAAGATGTGTGTGTACATGTATGTATATATAAAGTATTGATTTTTTCCATCATTTACAGTACCTTTAAACAGAACGTAATTTCCCTTTTCCCCCTTCCTTCTTTTGCCTATGTCTATTTTTACTATTTCTTTCTGTTATTATGATTGCCAATCCTGGTTAAAAAATTCATTTAAGACATAATAAATTCTGTTCTCAATCTTCATTTTAAGTGTGTGAATCTTTATGTTTCAAAACTTTTGTTGTTGTTGTTTTCATAACCAACATGTGCTTGGATTCTGCTTTCTAATCCATCCTGAACTTTTCTCCATTTTGTAGATGAATTGATCTCATTCACCTTCACAGTTAGGATTGAGAATTGTTTTTCCTTTTACTTTATCCTTTTATACTTCCTTCCTCTTTATTCTTACCCACTTCTTTATAATGAAGAAGGTGGTGAAAAGAAATGTGAGCAACTCTAGTAACCTATAATTGAATTGGTCTAATCCTATTCTATTACTCCTCCTCTTTTCACCCAAGCAGGATCTTGATTCCCCGGTTCTTATACTTTATTTATCTCCCTTTTATCCCTCCTTTATGCTCCAACCACTAAAACTAGTTTGTTTTGCTTTCCTTTACCAGATTCAACCCTTCCTCTTAACCTTCATTCCCTTTTCCCTGATTCTACTTGTTTCCTTGTTGTATAATGAATCTCTACACCAAACTACTTTATGAATTCAACTCTACTTTGACCACTTCAAGTTAGTCAGGTCATGAAATATCCTTCCCTCCCACCTTCTTTTACATATTTATATATTCTCCTTCTTGAGTACCTCTATTGGGAGAAATCCTAAGTTTTTTCATCTTGTTCCCCATATCCCTTTTTACCCTTCAAATCATCATAGAACCCAGTCACCCTTAAACCCTGTATTTATCTTTCTTACTCTCTGTTAACTTAGAAGCTTTCATCACAAATATTTTGCCGTTCAGTTGTGTCCAACTCTGAGACCCCCAACACTAAGGCTTTCTATCCTTCACTATCTCTCAGAGTCTGGCCAAATTCTTGATCACTGTTTCCGTGACACTATCCATTTCATCCTCTGCTGTCTTTTTTTCCCCCTTTGTCTCCAATCTTTCCCAATATCAGGGTCTTTTCCAATGAGTCCCATCTTCTCATTATATGGCCAAAGTATTGTAAGTTTCAGCTCCAGTATTTGACCTTCCAATGAATAGCCTGAATTAATTTCTTTAAGTATTGATTAACTTGATCTCCTTGATTCTCAAATATCTGCTCCAGCTCCACAATTCGAAAGTATTGATGCTGAGTCACTGAGCTTTCCTTGTCCTCAAATCTCACAGCCACACGATACTACCAGAAAAACCATAGCTTGGGTTATGTGGACCTTGGCAAAGTGAGGTCTCTACTTTTTAGTACACTGTCCAGATTTGTCTTAGCTTTCCTTCCAAGGAATAAGGGTCTTTTAATTCCATGGCTGCAATTGCCATTTGCAGTGATCTTTGAGCCCAAGATTATAAAATCTGACACTGTTTCCATTTCTTCTCCCTCTATTTGCCAGGAAATGATGAACCCATTTGCCAAGATCTTAGTGTTTTTGATGTTAAACTTCAAGCCAGCTTTCACACCATCCTCAAGAAGCATCTTAATTCCTCTTCACTTTGTGCCATCAGAGTTTCATCTGAGTATCTAAGATTGTTGATATTTTTTTCAGCAACCTTAATTCTGGCTTTTCATTTATCCAGACTGATATTTTGCATGATGGCACTCTGCATATAAGTTAAATAAATAAAGTAACAACATACAGCCTTGTACTCCTTTTCCAATTTTAAAGCAATTAGTTGTTCATTGTTTGATTCTAACTGTTTACCTTTTGGCCTGCATACAGAAATATTTAAATGTCTCCTATTCTATGAAAGATGTATTTTTCAGCCTGTAGGATTATACTCATTTTTAAATGGTAAGTTATTCTTGATTTTAAGTTTTTATCTCTTGCCTTTTATAATATTATATCCCAATATTTTTTCTACCATTTAAATTATTCTTGATTTTAAGTTTTTCTCTTTTGCCTTTTACAATATTATATCCCAATATTTTCTCTACTTTTTGATAATTATAATAATAACTAGAATAGTTGTAGTACTTTAAAGTTTGCACAAGGCTTTAGAAATATTCTTATGTATCTTCACAACAACCCAGGGAAGTAGGTAGTATTACTATTCCCATTTTACAGATAAAGTGTAAAGTGAGGCACCCAGAAGTTCTTGCTTGTTCAGGGTCATGTAGCTAATAAATATTTGAGACCAGAGTAGAACTAAGGTTTTTCTTTATCCACTTTACCGCCTACTTACCTCTGGTAGTAACTTCTGCCAAATTTTGTGTGACACGAGTATAGACTTTGCTATTTGAACTCTTTCTTTCTGGCTCCCTTGCAGTATTTTTTTCTTTGACCTAGAATCTCTAGATTTTGGTTAGGAAATTCTGGGGTGTTTTCAATTTGGACTGTCTTTCAGGAGCTGACCAATGGATTCTTTCTGTTTGTACTTTGTCTTCTGGTTCTAATAAATATGAGTAGTTTTCTTTTATGATTTCTTGCAATGTCGTATACAGGTTTAATTTTGGTTTGGGTTTTGGTCATGGTTTTAAGGGAGTCTGATGATTCTAAAATTATCTCTTTGACTTGTTTTCCAAATATACTGTCCAACAGTAAGTCAATAAATATTTATTAAGTGCCTACTTTGTGCCAGGCATTGTGCCAAGCACTGGGAACAAAAAAGACAAAAGACAATCATTCTCCTTAAGGAGTTCACCATCTAATGGTAGGGTTAACAGCAAACAAATATGGCAAACAAGATATAGACAGATAGATTGTTGTTTGTCTTTCATTTTTGAAAAGGGATCAATAACAATACAGGGTGATGTCTGGACTTGTGTGTGGATTGGATTTAAGTGAGGCAACCCCCTGCAAAGTCCTCAGCCTTGCTCTCTCTTCCTGAGTCATCAAAGTCCAGTGGCAGGAAAAAAGTCAAGAAATTGGTGATGGTCCAGGATGCAATGGATGACTTTGGCATCCTGGATGTCTGACCAAGCTCTAAGGTCTCCTCAGGGCCTGCTTCAGTCACTTTCCTGGCCACAAGAACAATTTGCTCTCATCTGCCCATTCCACCAAGGGAAGTCTTCACATGTTTGGGGCAGATATACCCTTACCTCACCTACAGGACTGAGGTCTTTTGGCTACCCTTAACCTGGGTTAGTCCATTTTTCTAGAAGGTTTTATGCTGTACTACCTTGGAGCCACAGGTGAGAACTGGGTGACAGGCGGACAATGAAAAGAGGTACTAGACCTTCCTAAACACTCTATTCATTGCTACAGGATAAATAGAAAATAATTAACAGAGGGAAGAGACTGGAATTAAGAGAATTGGGAAAAGACTGGAATTTTAATTGGGACTTAAAAGAACTCTTGGAAGCCAGTAGGCAGAGATAAGGAGGAAGAGCATTCCAGACATGGGAGGCAACTAGAGAAATTGCCTGCATGAGAGAGATGGGATGTCTTGTCCAAGAAATAGCCAAGTACCTATCTTCTGATTCAGGTTGATGTATGGCCATGAGCATCTCTTTCTTAACTTTATTGTATTTGTTTTAATGGAAAAGACTAGATTTCAATCTTGGAGCTTCAAATGGTCAAGAGAACCATCAGGAATCGAGAAACTGTTCCAAAATTTGAAAATCAGCAAAAGTGCCAAATTTTGCTGGCAAGGGGCAGATGGGGGGAGAGAGTCAAGATGGCAAATGTGGTTCTGAGTCCAAGGGCAGAGAGGACTCAGTTAACCTTAGCCCTGCCTATAAGCATGAAGTTGGGAGTCCAAAATCAAGGGGAAGTCAACAGTTCAGTCTCAGGAATTTGCAGAATCTCCCGGAGTAAGTGACAGAGACCAGCAGCAGTCTGTGAAATTTAACCATTTATAACCCAGACCCAAGCTTGAGTCAGGAACTCATGGAGCCCAGACCAGGAGGGCAGCAAACAGATCCCAGCACTTTGGAAGCAGGGAAAACTTAAGAGCCTCCAGACAAAGCCATGAAAGCAGAGTTTGCTGGCAGCTGACCCTGGTGAGGGGCTAGCAAGGCCTTGAGGAATGACCCGATTGACCCAGCCTAGCAGGGGAGTGACTCCGTGATTCTGTAGCCTGCTTTAGCAAGTGATTAACTCCTATCTCTGGATGTGCTGTTGCGTTTGGCTGGTGAAGTCATTGGAATGAATGTTCTGAAACAATTGATTTAAGTTTGAGTTTACTCTCCCCATGGAGTAAACTAGTAGAAGGAAGAGTGTTTTCCCAGGTGTTAAGGGGAAATGTTTGTAATTTCTGTTTTTTTGCTCTATCTTCTTAGTAAATATCTTTTTGTAAAAGTTAATTCACATCTTGGTGGCTAGAGCATAGGGCCTGGAGGCAGGAAGACCCATTCTGGTCAGACAGAAGTATATAATTTTTAACTAGAACACTCCCAAAGCCAGGTGGAATTCGGGGTTATTGCTACATTCTCCAGAGGAGCTGTACCACATCAACTCGAGTTCAAATCTGGCTTCAGAGTCTAGCTCTGGGACCCTGGGCAAATCATTTAACTCTGTTTGCCTCGGTTTTTTCATCTGTAAAAAGGGCAGTATAAAGACTTGACAAACCACTCCAATATCTTTGCCAAGAAAACACAAAATGGGGCCATGAAGATTGGACACAAATGAATAACAATAACATTTAAAAATTAATTGATTAATTAGTTAAATAATATTGGTGTATCGATTATTGGGTCAATCAATGATATAAAGGAAATGCCAATTGAAACTGTATTGAAGGACACACAGAAATGGTAGCTTGAACCAATAATATTAGAAGATAGCCCTAATAAGTACTCTGAGACCCCTGCTAGAGAGGTAGCCTTGCTCTGAATCACCAATGTGATAGGTAGCTAAAATAAGAACCTCGAGGGTCTATATAAGGTTACATATAAAATGAGGGAGTCATTCAGCTCTATCTAAATGATTTTATCATTTAGGTTTGGAACTTGGGGAAAATCAGTTTCTCCTGCTGGCCTTGTCTCTTCATATGAAAAATAAGGAGATTGAACCCAATAATCCCTTCTAAATCCTATGCAATAACATGAACTCCCCTCCAATAGTATTTATGTTTTTCCCTTAGAATTTATTACAACCTCTCTTTTTAATCCCCTGTCCTAGCACTCCCCAGGATTAGCTGGATAGTAGTATATGCTCTTGGTTCAAATGTTTACCCCAGTATTGTATGCTCCCTGGAACAGTGAAGAGTGTTCCATAATTATGCTCGTATGTGCCAATCTGTTGGACTCTAAGTTCCTTGAAGGCAATAAATTTCCTATCATCTCTGTAGCTCTCTGAACATCCAGAATTGATAGAGGAAGGGTTAAAAGATATTGAATTGAATTGAATTGAATTATAGGAAAATTAATGGTAAAGTTTAGTTTGTATAAAATCAAGAGGTGGACTAGTATATCCTTTTCACATTTCTCCTGCCTTTTTCCCTGATGTCCTGGGCTGGCTACTGGGACCATGACTGGATCCTTCTCCAAGGATGTGGCCAATTTGGGACAATAGCTATTGCAATGAATCCTAGTGCTGGGCCTCTTGCCAGGCTACCAGCTGGCCCAGTACGAGCTGTCCCCATTGTCCTGTGTAAGTCATATTCTATGAACAGTAGAGATGGTGACCTGGGAAATAGTTCTCACCATGTCCTAGAGCAGGGATTTCTAATCTTTTTTTAGTCTCTATACCCCTTGACTTTTAGTAAGTTCTATCATGCTTACTATTCAATATGAAAGGAAATAAATTCCAGAGTTTACCATACATATGCACATAAAAAAATAAAGATTTTTTTTTCATAAAGAAAAGAAAGAGATATGCTTTTCCAATAGTATAACCAAAAACTTTAATTTTATTGATTGTAAATTAATTTTTAAAGAAACCAAATCAAAATATTCTTAGAATTCCTTGGCAAACTTCTCATTATAAGATAAGCTTCTAATAAAGGATCAAATGAGATAATATATGTAAAGTGTTCATGCACAGTTCATGGCACAGAGCAGATGTCTAATTCATGCTTTTTTATTTACCCCTTTCTTATAACCCTATAAGTATGTGTGTATGTATATGTGTATAGATATATATGTGTATATGTATGTATATATAGGAATATACCTATATATGTACATATAGATATATACTTATATACACACACCCACATATATACATACATTTAACACACATATATGTGCATGTGTATGTGTGTGTGTATACCTTATTTTGGGAGCCCTTTTTCACTAAAGCAGAGCTGAACATGGTATCACTAGGGGTCCCTAGTGATTCTGTTTATTTCTCATTTGAAAAAGGACACATTTTCTTTGGCCATTCCCTCTGTCTCCACCAGGGACATGGTTAGGGTCATCTTGCATGATCAGGGCTGTTCTACCTAGCAAAGTAAACAAAAAAAAATCTTGATGAGTCCTTCCTAGTGAGTAACACACAATCCCTGCTGTATTTATGAAACTGGAGAATCCACCTTCTTACTGCTCTAAAGGGGCCCCTAACTCTGGATTCTCATGTAGACTGGATTTAGCCCTGGAAGGGCTCTAGTAACTGAAGAGTAGAGTCAGACTTCTATTTTTTTTTTTTTTTTTGCTGAGGCAATTGAGGTTAAGTGACTTGCCTAGGGTCACACAGCTAGGGAGTGTTAAGTATCTGAGATCAGATTTGAACTCAGGTCCTCCTGACTTCAGGGCTGGTGCTCTAACCACTGTACCACCTTTTTTTTTTTTTTTTGGCTGAGGCAATTAAGGTTAAGTGACTTGACCAGGGTCACAGGGTAAGTGCCAAGTGCCATATTTGAACTCCTGATTCCAAAGCTGCCCATGCCCATACCCAGCCATGATAGCACTTCTTGGAGGAGAAGACAACCAGTAGGATGAGAATGAACAAAACTCACCTGGATTTATTTTTTTTTCCCTCTGAGGTAATTGGGGTTAAGTGACTTGCCCAGGGTCACACAGCTAAGTGTCTGAGACCACATTTGAACTCAGGTCCTCCTGACTTCAGGGCTGGTGCTCTATCCACTGCGCCACCTAGCTGCCCCCAAACTCACCTGGATTGAGGAACACATATGCTGTGAAAGAACTGGGTGCAAGCATGACTTGGTTCATACTATTAGTCAAATGCTAAGGGCTCTCCCATACTAACAGAAATCTGCCCTGTTTGCTCTGTTCCCTGAGAGAGGGAGCAACAGGGTTCTGGTATCTTGACATGGTGATGAATTGGAATAACAAAGTTTAATGTGGAAACCAAGTCTGCTCTGGCAGGAAGGAGAAGCAATTGGCCCGGTCTCTCTCTTACCCAGGAACTCATTGCTTGGGGAGATGCTGTAGCATCTTGGAAAGAGCCTGGAAAGCAGAAATCAGAAGGTCTGAGTCTGAGAACCAGTTCCCACTTTTCCTAGCTGGGTGAATATGCACCAGTCACTTAATGGTGAGCATTATTATTAATGGTCCCTTTCTTGGAGGAGGCCGGCCACATTTCCACCTCAAGGTTCCCACACACCCCTGGAAGGCCGGATTCTTCTTTTCTCTGCCGGGAGTCCACATTCCAGGCGTTCCCTTTCCCCCACAGTGGGCTGCTAGTGATTAGCACCTTGATTCCACATAACCAATTAACATAGATTAGCTTTTGCTGAGGTACCTTTGCTGTGAAGAAATCCTAAGAACAGCAGTTACAAATATTTCCCTCCCTGCGCCCGAGGGCACATTCTTAAGCACCTGGAGAGAGATGAACATTTCTACGCGGCATTTTCCCACAACCAAATTATCTTCCAAATATGACATAGCCTCTGGATGAATCTGTGTCTCAGTTTCCATTGGGTTGGGTCAAACAAGGCTTTGATCCTTGTTAGGCTTCTGGAAAATCCCAAGATGGATTCCAGCCCCAGAATCTCTGTGGGCTTCCAATTCTGATTTTTCAAAGCTCACAAGTCAGAACTATCTCCAATGCTCCTTTACCTAAAATAGGAAAAGGTAGATACCACAATGACAGGAGCAGCAGCAGGGCCATGTAGTCAGTGCCATATTGCCGCAGCCATGATGGATTGATAACGACCTCTCTCCCTTCTGCAAGCTTTTAGCAGTTTTTGCCTCTTCACTAGAACACCCCCATGCAGGAAAGAGGCCCCAACTGGCTTTATCTGGCTGGTCAGAGTCTTTTAAATTCACCCTCATGCTGGCTACTCAGCCAATCAACACTCCATCTTTTCATCATGTGCTTAGCAGACCAGAACAAGTGGTAGAATGTCTAGACATGCTCTGAATGAGAATTCGAGATGCTTGCATTATAAATCATCCTGCCTTTCTGGAAGCAGGCTTCCTAGGCCTTCCTCTGGGGTTTGCCCTAATGGGCTCACTTGTGTGCTCACTGACCCCCATTCTATGAATTACAGCCTAACATATTGGTTAGACTGGCCTTGATGTAGGGATGCACTTGTGTGCTCACCAACCCCCCATTCTATGAATTACAGCCTAACATAGTGGGTAGACTGGCCTTGGAGTGAAGAAGATCTGGGGTTCACCTCTTGCATCTGTTACTATATGCTTTGTGAGTAACCACAGGCAAATCCTTTAAGCTCTCTGAGTCTCAGTTGTCTCAGCTGTAAAACAGGAATTAGAATAATAACTATACTGCTTACTTCATAAGGTGGGTGGAAAGGTTCATACATGCAGTGCTTTGCAAACATTAAGGGTCAGTTATAACTATTATGTTGTTATTATTATTATTGTTATCCCCCTCTCCCTTGCAGGGTTGGTTGCCTGGGCAAATAAGGAGGGGAAACCTTAGTATTATTTGTTGTTCAGTTATTTCAGGCATGTCAGACTCTTCATGACCTCATTTGGGGTTTTCTTGGTAGAGAAAATGGAGAGAGAATTTCCTTCTCCAGCTCATTTCACAAAGAAGGAAACTGAGGCAAACAAGGTTAAGTGATCTGCCCGGGGTCTAATAAGTGTCCGAGGCTATATTGGAATTTGGATCTTCCTGACTCCAGTGCCAGAACTCTGTACACTGTGCTAACTAGCTGTTCCTTTAGTATTATAGGAAAGGGAATTATTATTCTTGTTACTCAAAATCTAGCCACCCAGGTCCCTCTGCGGAAAAAAGAAAAAGAGAAAAACTTCCCCAAGATGGTCCCACCCACACCCTGCTAGACATCTTTGTGCTGAAGATGTAAATATTTGAAGGAATAGGCAGCTCCTTCTCGACCTGCTGGTTCTTTTTGTGAACAGCTTTATGGAGCTGGTTTATGAGCAGCCTTTAAGCACTGCTTTAATCTGCTCATTCCTTGCTCTGCCTTCCCAGACACATTTGCATGAAAAAGGGGCAACCTGGTTTAATTGCTTTAATACTCAGTAGCTCCCCAACAGACACAGCTAGAATTTTCTTTCTGTGCCAGGAGGGTTCCAGATCTTTCAAGTGTGTGATTTCTGGCACGAGCCTGCTCTTTTCTCCACCACAGGAGCTTTCCCAGGTGGACCAGGTGCTTTTCACCCAGCTGGTTTTCATTTTTCTTGACATGTGAAAGTTTCATGAATGTTTCCATTCACAAAACAAACAAACAAACAAATAAATAAATGCCTCTTTACCTTCTGTACCCATTTCCCAAAACTTAACAGTGGGAAAGGAGATACTATCAGTATTATAGATGATGTTCAGTGCTTCTCTTTCTGCCTGTCTCTCCTTTCTCTTTGTCTATATTTCTATATCTGTGAGCAGCTTTATAGAATTGGATTGTGAGCAGTCTTTAAACATCCCTTTAATCTGCTCATTTGTTGCCGCTATCCTTCTCATCCCCCTCCTCTCCCTCCTTTCCTCTTGCTCCTCCTCCTTCTTCCTTTTTTCTTCTTCCTTTTCCTCCTCTTCTTTTCTTTTCTTCCTTTTCTTCTTCCTTCTCCTCTTTTTTTTCTTCCTTTTCTTCTATCTCTCTCCCTCCTTCCTTCTCTTCCTCTTCCCTTCCTCTCTCTTTTCTCCTTCCCTTCCTCCCTCCCTCTTTCTGTCTCTTTTTCTACCTCTATATCTATCTTTCTCTCTGTCTCTCTGTATATATGCCATCTTAGCAGATATAATACATCACCTTCACTTTCAAACACACCCCTCTTTTTTCCTCTTCTAATAAAATAGAAAAGAAAGAAAAAATTAGTTTAGCAAAACCAACAGATACATTGCCCAAGTCCAAAAGAATATGCAGTGTTCCTTGTGATTCACCTTAAGATAAAAGGAAGGGAGATGCATTTTATTCATAACTTCTTCTGGAACAAGCTTAGTCATTATGATTATAGTGTTCAGTTTTGTTCTCTCAATTTCAGTTCTATGTACTTGATTTTTTTTTTTTTACATATAAAGAAACGGAAGCACAAGAAGACATAATGATCTGCCCAAGTCCAGCCTCTTTCCATTATGACCTGCAGCTTTTTTGGGGAAGATTAATTGACCTTAGCATTGGGAAAAGAATTTCTTTTTTTTTTAACTGGGTAAAATATGCAAAACATTGGTGGTACTGGGTACAGATCAGATCAAAGTGGACAATGGTGTCAGGACACTTTTCTGAATGACATTTCTTCCCCAATGAAGTCTTGAATCCTTCAAAGCCCTATTATCATTTTCTTGAATACAAGATAGAGAATCCCTTTTCTTGATTGTATATAAACTTAATATCATTGTATTTTTGTGCTTGCAGGCAGCTAGGTGGTGCAGTGGGTAGAGTACCAGTGATAGAATCAGAAATAGTCATCTTCCTGAGTTCAAGTCTGGTCTCAGATCCTTATAATTATGTGACCATGGGCAAATCTTATTTGCCTCAGTTTCCTCATTTGTAAAATAAGTCTGAGAAGGAAATGGTAAACTACTCCAGTATTTTTGCCAAGAAAACCCCAAAAAAGGGTCATGAAGAGTTAGACACAACTAAGACTTAACAACAATATTTTTGTGCTTATTTCTGGCATGCTTCAGAATCACTAAATCTTTGACGGCAACAAGGTGCTCCAAAGGAGAGGTGGAAGGCAGGCATCCTGCTCCAGACAAATCAAACCAGCACCACCACCTTGACCTCCATCTCCCCTCAGTTCCTGATAGAGACAACCCAGGATCCTCAACCCACAAGCAATGCTTTAGCTCAGCTTCCATCCCTGGATACACAACTGCTCCTGTAGAAGCTAATGACTCCCCCCCCCCAAAAAAAAAAAGTTCTGTCTACCAAAGTCCTTGGAACTGTCAAATGGTACAATGTCAGAAATGGATTTGATTTTTATAAATGGAAATGCATTTTTGCCATTGTATTCAAAGGATGTTGAGACCTTTTCATCTGACTTAGAGCTGAAACTTTTCATATTTGTTGTCTTCCCCCTGGAATGTGAACTACTCTATTTTTCTTTCTCTCTCTCTCTCTCTTTTTTTTAGTCAATCAGGGTGAATTGATTTATCCAGAGTCACACAGCTAGTGAGTATCTGAGGTCATATTTGAACTCAGGTCCTCCTGACTCCAGAGCCAGTGTGTCACCTATCTTATGTATCTGCAGTGCTTAACATAATGCTTAGGAAGTGCTTAATAAATGCTTCATTCATTGATTCACTCATTAATTCCATGACACTGGCTTCCTTGTTGTTCAGTGAGCAAGACACTTCATCTTCAGCCCTGGGCACTTTGTCTAGCTGTTCCCCATACTTGGAATGCTTTCCCTCTTCAACCTCACCTTATGCCTTCCCTGGCTTCCTTTAATTCTCAACTAAAATCTCACCTTCTACAGGAAGCCTTTCCCAGTCCCTCTTGATTCCAGTACCTTCCCTCTGTAAATTATTTCATATTTATCCTGTATCTAGCTCATGTTATTTCATTTGTTGTTTTCCCCCGCTAGGTTATTATATAAACTGATGCAAAGTAAAATAAGCAGAGCCAAGAAAATAAAATATATAATGACTACAACAGTGTAAATGGGAAGAATAACCACAAAACAATCAGTAAACATTATATAAATGTTATCTTTGATGATAATGTTGTAAAATTATAAAAATAATCTTGGTTTCCCCAAAAGACATATAAGAAGAGACCTCATCCTGCTCTTTTACAGAAGGGGGAGAGTCCATGGTATATAACACTATACAGAATATCAATTGTTTTCTTCTATATTAATCAATCATGCTGAATTTTTCTTTTTCTTTTCTTTTCTTTTTTTTTAAATTTATTATAAGGGCCAGCTTCCTGGGATAGGGAAGGAAAGGGATACAGAGGGAAAATCTAGGTAATGTAAAAACAAAAGACATTAATACAAATTTATCTTCTAAAAAGGAGTAAAGAAATTCTTGTAGGAAAATGGTTTGGAGCCCATTTGAGCAGTTGCTCTCTTCCTAGCTGAGGAATGTCTTTCCAAGCCTTCAGGAAATACAGACTGGTTCTCAGGTTTCCCTGACATTCTCAGTAATGACTGTCCTCTTCCATCATCCTCAACCCTACATCTCTCAACTTAGGCTCCTCCTAGAAGGCAAAATATAGCTGATTTGGTGATTTGTTCCCAACTAAGTTCCAGTTGTGAATGCCACAAAAGAATTAATCAATTAACAAGCATTTATTAAGTACCTATGTAACAGGTACTGGGCTAGGTGATGCAATCTCCAGGAAGGCTTTTGTACTAGAATTATACTTACCTATGTATTACAACTCAAATATTTATTGTTATCTCTCAGGGTAAAATAATGGGGTGGAAATACAAGACTTTTTTCTTGATTGCTCTCAAGGAGAGGTTAAAATTTGGCTCACTATTGCTAGTTTAGCAATATCTCTCCTATTAAATGCCAGTTACATAAAGAACCACCCCAAATAACTAGTATATCTCTTTATCAAACTAAGCAGTAAGGAGGAATTGGGGAAGTTTAGATTAGGATAGGCAAAAGAACATACAAGTAAAAGGAAGCTTTGGTTAGGAGAGAAATGTCAGCTCAAGAAAGGAGAGGGGGAACAATCTTATCAAGGGGAATCTATTCTTAACCCTTTCTAGGGTTTTGAGAGTCATGTTGAGGACTAACTCCTTAGATGTTTATGGTTCTGATAATCAGAATTTTATGATTGCCTGTCCATTGTCTTTCTAGATGTCTTCCAACCATTTGTGAAGAAGTCCTTTTTCTCTTTATGCAGTTATGCAGCATCAAAGTTCATTTTTCTTTCAACCAGTTGAGTCACATTTTCATCTCTATGCAGATGATTATCATATTTATTTACCTAGGCCCAGCCTCTCTGTTGACCTCTCCCACTGCCTATATTACATTCAGAACTGGACACCTTATAGATATCTTAAATTCTACATGTTCAAAGCTGAACTCATTGTCTTTCTCTATAAACTCTTCCCTTTCCTCCCCTCTCCTTCCCTCCCCTTCCTTTCCCTCCCCTCCCCTTCCCTTCCCTCCTCTTCCCTTCCCTTTGTGATCTCATCAGCTTAATGAATTCAATGATCATCTTGATATGAACAATTCTCATATTTATTTGCCTAGTCCCAACCTCTCTCCCACTGCCTATATTACATCTAGAACTGGACCCCTTATAGACATCTTAAACTCCACATGTCCAAAGCTGAGCTCGTTGCCTTCTCTACAAACCCCAACCCCTCCCCTACCTCTCTGATGCTGTCCAGGGTACCACCATCCTCCCAGTCACCCAGGCTCACAACCTCGGTGTCTTCCTTGACTTGGTGCTCTCCCCCTCCCTCTCCATATCCAATCTTTTGCAAAGTCCGGCCGATTCCATCTTCATTAATATCCCTCATCTATGCCCAGTTCTCTCCTCTGATATTCTGATATTAGCACCGCCCTGGTGCAAGACCTCCCTCCTGGACAAATGGTCTCTCTTGCTGGGTAGCTCTTCCATCTTCCTGTTTCTCCTTCCTCCAGTGCATCTCTCACTCAGCTGTCCAACTGACCTTCCATTAAGAGCTGCATTCAAAGGACAAATCTAACTATGTTCCTCCTTGGTTCAATAAACTCCCATGGCTCCCATCAACTCTGTTATCAAATATCAAACCTTCAGTTTGGCTTTTAAGAAGCCTTTTGTAACCTGACCCCCTCTTACTTTTCCAGTCATTCTACTTCTCATTCCCCTCCATGTACTTGGGGATCCAATGACACTGGCCTTCTAGCTGCTCCTTGAACAAGATATCCCAACTCCTGCCTCTGTGCTTGTTTACTCCCTGTGCCTCTCCCTCCTCATCTCCCTGACTTCCTTCCCCAGTCTTTCCTAAATCTCCTTAATCTCAATGCCTTCTCTCTATTGAGTATTTCAAGTTTATTCTGTTTATATTTTTCTATTTTTTTGTTGTTGGTTTTTTTTTTGTTTTATAGTACTTTATTTTTTCTAATTACATGTAAAGATAATTTCCAGCATTCATTTTTGTTTTTTTAATTCTGAGTTCCAAATTTTTTTCTCCTTCCCTCTCCTCCTTATCTCCCCCACCCCCAAATAAGCAATCTGGTATAGATTATATACATGCTCTTTTTACATATTATTTTCACATGGTTGTCTGCATATCCCATTAGACTGTGAGCTCCTTGAAAGGAGGAATTATTTTTTTATCTTTCTTTGTATTTCCAGCACTTAACATGATGCCTGATACAAAGTGTTATTGTTCTTCAGTTGTCTTCCTGACCTTGTGGACCACATCCCATCAATATTGTCCATGGGGTTTTTCTGGCAAAGATACTAGAAGAGTTTGTCATTTCCTGCTCCAATAGATTAAGGCAAACTGAGGTTAAGTGACTTGCCCAATAAGTATCTGAAGGCAAATTTGAACTCCAGGCCTAGAGCTCTATCCACTGAGCCATCTGGCTGTCTGACACAAAGTAGGAGCTTGGTAAATACTTGTCCAATTGACTCGATGCCCTCGTGCAGCTGGCTCAGCATGGTTACAGGGCTGTCCTACTGGGTACCACCCAGTAAGTGGGTGGAAATTACATCAACATAAGTAAAATAAATACAAGGTAATTTTCAGGGGGAGGCACTAACTAGCAGCTGGGGGAATTGGGAAAGGCTTCAAATAGAAGGGGCCACTTGAATTAAGTTTTAAATGAAAGCAGTGGTTCTAATAGGTAGTGATAAGTGCATCCCAATCCACTGGACTTCAGTCCAATTCACACACAAGCCAAGACATCAGCCATCACCCCCATTTCACCCCAACACTGTGATGACATTAGTACCCTTCAAAAACAAAGGGAGAGCAGCTAGGTGGCGCAGTGGATAGAGCACCAGCCCTGAAGTCAGGAGGACCTGGGTTCAAATCTGGTCTCAGACACTTAACACTTCCTAGCTATGTGACCCTGGGCAAGTCACTTAACCCCAATTGTCTCAGGAAAAAAAAAAAAGGAGAACACTAGAACCAGCACAAAGGACTGGAGCCAGTAGCTAGTATTGTATGGGAAGCACAATAGGATTGTAGAGAGTAATACAAGGCAAGAAAGGTGGGAGTCAGGTTGTGAAGATTGTAAATGCCAGTTTTTGTCTGATGCTAGAGGTAATAGGGAGCCACTGGAGTCGGAACTGTGCTTTTAGGAATTTCCCTTTTGACACTGAATCTTGCCCTTCACTGGATATTCTCCCTGTGCTGGGGTGGATGGCATTTCCCACAGCTGAC
Organism: Myrmecobius fasciatus; assembly: GCA_023553655.1. NCBI lineage: Eukaryota > Metazoa > Chordata > Mammalia > Dasyuromorphia > Myrmecobiidae > Myrmecobius > Myrmecobius fasciatus. Next base: position 411,425 of record JAJPUD010000389.1, on the reverse strand, counting down.
CATGGGTATCCTTGGCATGCCAGGTCAACAAGAAGTATTCAGGGGCCTGGAGGTCTCCACCAATTGGCTTCTGCCAGTGTGCATTTCTGGGATCACACTGTTCCAGCTCCCATTGGCTCCAGACCCACCTGCCTTTCAGGGAGACCAAAAAAAAAAAAAAAAAACAAAACCCAGTGTGGCAAGATACATTAACGCCTGGGCAGGAGCAAAAAGCTCTGTGCCATTTTTAGTGCTTCTGGAGCTCAGAATACATGCTTAATCACCCTGGGAAATGCTGCCATAATATTTTTGGTTACATAAGCAAACCAAATTAGAAATCTGGAATGCATTCAAGAGCTTTTGATGAGAAAGCGTTGTAAGCGCTGAAAAGCAAGAACACAGACAGATGGGGATTAGGAGAGTTGAGCATCAGGAAAATAATTTCCTCTTTTAATTTGGGCTTTATGAACATGTAAAAAAGCATTAGCAGCCCAGTTACATAAGCAGAGCCAGAGACTAGCTCTGACAAGCAGCCCCTTCAGATGCCATACAAACATTAAACTGCACTCATCTATAGGAGCCTCTGGGAGACAGTGGCCAGGGAAGGGGTTCTGAGTGATGCCCTTTAGAAATGGAACTTGGGGAGAATGGCAAAGTGGATATTTGGGCCCAGCTACCTCCATGATGTGGCTGAAAGCACATCCTCAATAGGTAAATAGAGAGAGCTATTTATATCCAAAGGCAGAGAGTCCAGTTACCTCCCATTCTCCGAGCATGAAATGTTTTGGTTCCTCCAATATTCAGGTGAGTGAAGGTTTGCCGCATCTCCCAAAGAGAGGGGACACGTCATTTTCAGGGAATTGTAGATAACCGCAAAATGCTTAGCACTAAGGTGAGACTGAGCCTGAGCAGGTCTGATCTCCCAGTCTTTGATGATTCAGAAGGCCCACCACCTTAGAGCCTCGGGACATTGTGCTGATGAAACACGAACTGCCAGCTAAAAGATGTCTAGTCAGTAGTAAATGCCTGATAACTCTTGCTGACTGTTAATTAGCCACATGGTGTTTTAAGCAAGTCACATCCTCCTCCCCTGAACCTCAGTTTCCTCATCTGTAGGAGGAGACCTGATGATCTTGGAAGTTCCTTCTAGCACTGATATCCTGTGATTCTATAATAATAATGCACATTTCTTCCTTCCTTCCTTCCTTTCTTTCTGTCTTTCTTTCATTTTTCTTCCTTCCTTCCTTCCTTCCTTCCTTCCTTCCTTCCTTCCTTCCTTCCTTCCTTCCTTCCTTCCTTCCTTCCTTCCTTCCTTCCTTTCTTTCTTTCTTTCTTTCTTTCTTTCTTTCTTTCTTTCTTTCTTTCTTTCTTTCTTTCTTTCTTTCTTTCTTTCTTCCTTCCTTTCTTTTTTCCTTCCTTCTTTCTTTTCTTCCTTTCTTGTTTCCTTTTTTCCTTCCTTCCTTTCTTCCTTCTTTCCTTCTTTTTCTTTCTTTCCTTCTTTTTTCTTCCTTTCTTTCTTTCTATTTTTTTTCTGTATTTTCTCACATTTGTTCCTTATAACATCTCTATGAGGGTGGTGCTGTTTCCCATTTTACAGATGAAAAAACTAAGATTAAGAGGTTAGTGAGGATCTAGGTTAAGACTTGAATTTAGGTCCTTCTTAATTGGAACTAGGCTCTATATATTGAGCCACTGAACTGGCTTGATGGTTCACAGTTCTCGTTTTTGTGATTCAGTCATGTCCATAACTCTATTTAGAGTTTTCTTGGCAAAGATATTGAAGTGTCTTGTTATTTTCTTCTCCAGCTCATTTTGACAGGTAGGGAAACTGAGGCAATCAGGGTTAAGGAACCTGCCTAGGATTACACAATTAATACATGTCTGAAGTTGGGTTTGAACTCAGGAAGATGAATTATCCTGACTCAAGACCCAAGACTCACTCAGTCACCTAGTGGTCCTCATTGTCTACAGCATTTTAAAAGTATTAGAAAAAGCTTTTTCATTAAAACAACCCTATGAAATAAGTAGTGTAACTAGGCAGGTAGGTGATGCCATAGGGAGAATTCTGGATCTGGAGTCAGAAAGAATTGAGTTCAAATATGACCTCAGACACCTACCAGCTGTATGATCCTGGCTGAGTCACATAACTTCTGTCTTAGTTTCCTTCACCTGTAAACTGGATCTAATAATCGCACCTCCCTCACAAGGTTGTTGTGAAGATCAAATGAGGCAATAATATTTGTAAAAGTACTTAGCACAATATCTGTCATATAGTAGGTGCTTAATAAATATGTATTTCCTTTCCTAATGATTATTATCCCCTTCTTACAGATGAGGAAACTGAGGCAGTCAGGGTAACTTACTTTCCATCAGAGTAAGTATCAGGGAAGAATTAGAAGGTAGGTTTCAGAATTCCAGGTCCATCATTCTTTCCTCTATTTTGTTTTTGTCGTTCAGTCACCCCATTTGGGGTTTTCTTGGCAGAGAAATACTGGAGTGGTTTGCCATTGACTTCTACAGTTCTTTTTACAGATGAGGACAGTGTGGCAGATAGGATTAGGTGATTTGCGCAGGGTCCCACAGCTAGTAAGTGTCTGAAGACAGATCTGAACTTAGAAAATGAATTTTCCTAATTTGAAATCCAAATTTAGAAGTAGAACTTCTGCTGCACCCTCATTCCACTGCAGCATCGTATATGTTCATTCTACATTAATATCGAACGGATATTCTTCATTAAAAATGCTTTATTTTTCAGGACGCAGGAATGTAGTGTAACAGACTTTGGAATTAGAGAGACTATATATAAAATAGCTGGGTGATCCCCTGGCAACTCTTAATGATTCAGGAAACTCAAAGATTATCAATTGCAGATCTGAATCAGTGGAGAGCACTTCCGCATCAGGAGTTCCTCATACCAATGAAATCACAGGCTTGGACCAAAAGGAAAAAAAAAATTTTTCTTTATGGAGAGAACAATTATATTAATTAGAATTCTCATATATTTGCACTGTAAGACTAATCATTTGCTCATTCTAATTAAAATGTTCTGTTTTATTAAAGCCATCATAATGTGCAGCTAGGTGGCGCAGTGTATAGACTTAGCATAAGAAAATATCTTTGAGTTCAAATCTGGTCTCAGACACTTGCTAGCCTGTTTGCCTCAGTTTCCTGACCTGTAAAATGAGCTGGAAAACCAAATGATGAACCAATTGGGTATCTTTGCCAAGAAAACTCCAAAGGGAGTCATGAAGAGTTGATCGTAATTGAAAACAACAAAATCACACAGAAATAAATGAGAATATGTCAGAATTTGTGGGAGCATATTTGCTTTTTTTTTCAACATTATTTTATTTTTCCAATTAAATGGAAAGACAGTTTTCAACATTTTTTTGTAAGATTTTGAGTTCCAAATTTTTTCTCCCTCACTCCCTTACCTATCTCCTCCCCAAGACAGTAAGCAATCTGATATAGATTAGTATATTTGCTTTTTAACCTACACTTCTATTTTCACAGTGACCTGGTTTTGGGCAAGTTTTCTCTATTAATCATGGCATGGATATTATTTAAGCTAAGAAATTGTCTTTAGTTACAACAGAAATATAAACTGTTTATTTTTTTCCCCTTTTGTATCAAAAGCCTCGATTTTGGAGTCTGATCTAGGATCTGGTTTTATGGGACATTGAGTAAATCATTTCCTCTCATTTGTCAGATGAGAATAATAATAATGTTTACCTCAAAAATCTATCTATCTCACCCAGCTTTTTCAGTTCTTCTCATGCTCAGGTTTTCTAGTGGAATCAGCAGATAAGTGTTTCTTTGTTGTTAGATCAGGATATGGATTGGGGTTAAGGATGGAGGTGGGGGAGTAAGACCCTAAAACTGGAGATTGAGTCCTTAACCAAAAAAACAAAAAACAAACAAACAAACAAACAAAAAACCATTGGGTCATAGACTTTAGAACCAGACATGGGCTTGGAAATCAACTGATTAATGGGATCTGAAATTAAAAGGGACCTTGAAAGCCATCTAATTCAACTTCCCCATGTTACAGATGAGGATACTGAGACTTAAGAACAATTAGTCCCCCTAATTGTTAGCCTTTTTTCCTTTCTTCAAAATATCTTGTACTAATCTGTTTGTAAATTGTATTCTCCAATAAAGTATAAGTTCCTTGAGGGCAGACATACTGGAGGGCCCAGCTTTCCACCTGAGAATTTTCATAGTTATTCTATAACTATTTCTGGGTGAGGAAAGGCTTTTCTGACTTCAGAGCCAGAACTAAGCATGCATCCAAAAGCCCCCATCGGACCTTGCTCTTTTTCTTGCCTATATTAAGTCAGGGACTGCTTACAAGTCACTGTCCAGGAGGGAGAGGTAGCTAGGACCAGCAATCTGCTCTCCCTACTGGATCTGACAGAAGCACTAGGAATCCAGGAACTGGACTCTATGAGTGGTAAACCCCAAGCCATCTGCTTGACTCAGCCCAACAGGGAATCAACCACTGACATGTTGGTTTCTGCAAACAAGGGAGTGACCTCGTTGATTGGCTATGCTGCATTTAGAAGTAAAATTGGTGGAGATGAATTCATTTTTAGCAACTATTTTAAGTTTGAGCCCATTTTCCAAGGAGGCAAACAAGGGAATATCCCTTTAGGTACTGAGATGTTGGAAGGGAAATGCTTTGTACTTCTCTTCTTGCTAGATTTTCTCTAAATATCTTTGTAAGAGCTAATTGATGTAAATTGATTAAATGTTCCCGGGGTGCTAATCACATTGATACTGGGGGATAAACTGTGAGCAACAAACTAGTCCCAATCAGAGAAGCTAATCTGTTAACATTAATTCTGGTGGTAGTCTTTTTCCTTTGGGGCAGGGGCTTTAGAGAAAGCAATACAAGGGCATTCTAAAGGTCTCTCTGAAGAACTTTAGAATTGATTTATGACATGGGAGATATTGGCTCAGGACCGCCCAGTATGGTGTGCCCTCATCAGAGAGGGTGCTGTGCTCTATGAGCAAAGCAGAATTAGTTCAAAAGAAAGATGTGCCAAGTTAGATAATCCTCCCCAAATGTTCACATGGATATCTATGCTTGACCTGTGGTAGAGCATTCCAAGCTCATAATGGTCTGATCATAATGGACTGAGCCACAGTAGGACATACTATAACTTGACTCTAATACAATGATAATATTTTGGTCCTTTTCAAGAATAAAGGGTAACAACCAACCGATATTGGGAGAACACCTTGGAAAAGGAGCAAGAGCTAATAGCATTTGAAAGATATCCCAAAAATATGTATAGAAGAATTGCACATGTTTAACATTTATTGGATCACTTGCTGTCTAGGGGAAGGGGTGAGGAGAAGGAAAGGAAAAAATTAGAACACAAAGCTTTGTAAGGGTAAATGTTGAAAATTATCCATTTTGATATATTTTGAAAATAAAAAAACTTTAATAAAAAAAGATAAAAAAAGAAACATATCCCAAGCCCTCAAGGATAGGCTTAGAACCCTGAGGGGAAATATTGCCTTATTCTGTGAATGCAACTTGCCAGTGAGAATGAGAATTGCGGTAAGGATACTACAATCTCTAGCTAGCTTCCCAAAGGGGTTCCTAAGGAGTCAGGATAAGCACTCCCAGAGTTTATATGGATCACATGTGGTTTATTATACTCACATACTAGAAACTAAGGCTGCAAGAAATAAGCTAGTTCCTTGCTATTTTTAAATTAATTTTTTTCCAATTAATAAACATTTTCTTTCTTCCTTCTTCCTGCTTCCTCACCCTGTCCCTGAAAAAAAGTCAAAAACATAGAATCCTTGCAACAAATTTTTGTGGTTGTTCAGTTGTCTTTCAATCATGTTCAATTCTTCATGATCCCATTTGAAATTTTTTTTGGCAAAAATATTGGAAGTTTGCTATTTCCTTCATTTTTCAGATGAGGAAGCAGAGGTACAAGGTTAAGTGACTTAAGGTCACACATCTATTAAAGTGTCTGAAGCTGGATTCAAACTCAGACTTTCCTGTCTCCAGACCTGGTACTTTGTCCACTGCATCACCTAGCTGCACCTGCAACAAATAGACATAGTCAAAGAAAACAAATTTCCATATTAGCCATGTTCAAAACTGGGTGTGACATTCTGAATATTTAGTCCTTTTCAATAGGATACAGATATTCTTCATGGCTCCTCTAGAATCAGTGGTTGATTAATACCGGTCTTTTTTGGTCCATCTGAAACCATTCCCTTCATCATTTCTTATGGAATAAATACTATCTTCATGTCCCATATTTTTTTTTGTCATTTCCCCAGCTGATGAATATTCTCCTAGTTTCTAGTTCTTTACCCCCACACAAGGAACTGCCATAAGTATTTTTTGTACATATAGAACCTTCCCCTCTTTGATCTCTTTTCTTTGGTACATAGCCAAATGGTAGTTGTATCATTGAGCCAAAGGACATAGCTTGGTCATTTTGGGGGCCAGTGTCAAATTGCTTTCCAGAAATATTGGACCAATTCTATTTTACCTGTTTTCTCACATCTGTTCCATTCTAATGACTGTGCAATAGAACCTCAGAACTGTAGCACCAGAAGTCCATAAGGACATTTCTCTAATTAATTGTTATTTACAGCAGGTTTTTTTTTTTTCCAATATGGTTATAGAAAGTTTGGATTCTTGACCTTGAGAACTGCCTTTTTATAGCCTTTAATCATTAATTATTTGAGGAATGGCTCTTATTCTTATAACTTTGAATCAGTTTCTCATGTGTTGGAAATGAGACCTTTATCAAAGAAACTTTAAACCTTTACAAGGGATGGCAAACAGATTAGCCTAGTTGGAGTAACGCAGTCATGTTGAGTAATACTGGGACACAAATGTGAATGAGGGAATGGGTGGGGCTAGTGGGTGGAGGGATTTGCTGGTCTGGAAAGGTTAGGTTTGTTAAAATGGGTAATAGGGAACCAACACAGGTTCTAGAACAAGGGAATGCTTTGACGAAAGTGGGTTTAAGGAAGATTGATCTAACATCTGGGTGTAGGACGGGTTTGGGCAGAAAGGCTGGATAGGAAGCTATGGGAATCTGGGACAGGACCAGAGGAAGAGTCAAAAATTACTCCAAAGTTGCCAGTGGAAGGCAATGATTCTACTAGCAGTGATTGGGGTTTGTTGTCAGCAGCCTCCCCTCACCACTATGGATACCTTATTTTCCATTTATGGGGTTGTCCTATCTCACTATAGAATAGGTATTTGGGGTCCCATGACAGTCTGCCTCTTCCCATTTATTATCCTGATCTTTCCCAGACCTTAGTTCTCTTTCCTCTTTCTTTACTCATCTCCCCTTCATAATATACTCATTCAGTGTCCCATTCAAATTAATATGATAAAATCAACCCCTCCAATTATGGTGATGAATAATACTTGGTCAGTGTGACCCCTTCCCAGGTAATGTGTTTGCATTTTCACAGGGACTTGCTCACAAGGACATAATGCATTAACCAAAGGAAGTGGTTCTGGTGGGACAATATATGATTTGAGGGAGAGATTTGCTTTGAGAAAGGTCTTAAGCCCTCTACGACAACCTACAATTCTGCTTAGGCTGACCATGACAAAGGTGACTTCATTTTTAAGGAATATTCTATTAAATAGAAAGTTCTTTAACCCTTTGGTCTTTTGTCATACAAAAACCTGTTGTGCCATTAAAAAGATGGAGGGTAAGAACATTACTGTGAAATAAGAAATTAGGAATTCAGAGAAATATGGGAAGTTTATATGAAGGGATATAGTCAAATAAACAGAACCAGGAGGACCATCTGAAAAGAATACAATGATTCAGAGCTGCATAACAGCTAATCTTGTGCTGATGTTTAGGAGTGATTCCACATTCATGAAAGAATGATTACTGGCTGTGTGCCTGTGGGAGGGGTGGAGCTGGAATAAGAGCTTTGAAGAGGAGAAACCTTCAGGACACAAGCACTTATTAAGTTCCTACTATGTGCCAAGCACTGTGTCAGGTCTGAGTCTTAGTGATCTCATGGACCATGGCCCACCAGGCCCTTTTATTCTCCACTCTCTAAGTCTGTCCAGATTTATATTTGGTGTTTCCATGATACTATCAATCTATCTCATCCTCTGCCATTCCCTTTTGCCTTTTGCCTTCAGTCTTTCCAAACATCAGACTTCTCATTATGTGGCCGGAGTATTTAAGTTTCAGCTTCAATATTTGATCTTCCATAAATTTATGTCCAAAGAAGATCTGGAACTCTTAATTGAACACCAAATAGATAATTTTGATTATATTAAGTTAAAAAGTTTCTGTACAAACAAAACTAATGCAGACAAAATTAGGAGGGAAGCATCAAATTGGGAAATCATCTTTACATTTAAGGGTTCTGATAAAGGTCTCATCTCTAAGATATATAGAGAATTGTCTCATATTTATAAGAATTCAAGCCATTCTCCAACTGATAAATGGTCAAAGGATATGAACAATTTTCAGAGGATGAAATTAAAACTATTTATAATCATATGAAAAGATGCTCCAAATCACTATTGATCAGAGAAATGCAAATTAAGACAACTCTGAGATGCACCTCTCAGATTGGCTAAGATGACAGGAAAAGATAAAGATGAATGTTGGAGGAGATGTGGGAAGACTGGGACACTGATGCATTGTTGGTGGAGCTGTGAACGGATCCAACCATTCTTGATAGCAATTTGGAGCTATGCTCAAAAAGTTATCAAACTGTGCATACCCTTTGACCCAACAGTGTTTCTATTGGGCTTATATCTCAAAGAAATCATAAAAGAAGGAAAGGGCCCCACATGTGCAAGAATGTTTGTGGCAGCTCTTTTTGTAGTGGCTAGAAACTGGAAACTGAATGGATGCCCATCAATTGGAGAGTGGCTGAATAAATTATGGTATATGAATGTTATGGAATATTATTGCTCTGTAAGAAACGACCAGCAGGACGATTTCAGAGAGGCCTGGAGAGACTTGCATGAACTGATGCTCAGTGAAGTGAGCAGAACCAAGAGATCATTATTCACGGCAACAACAATACTATATGAGGATCAGTTCTAATGGACATGACTCTCTTCAACAATGAAATGCTCCAAACCAGTTCCAATTGTTCAGTGAAGAGAGCCATATACACCCAGAGAGAGGGATGTGAAATGTGGACCACAACATAACATTTTCATGTTCTCTATTGAGGTTTGCTTGCATTGTATTTCCTTTATCAGATTATTCTTTCTTGTAGATACGATTTCTCCTGCACAAAAAATGATGCAATAACTATACATATATTCGATTTCTTAAGTATTTTAACATAATTAACATGTAGTGGATATCCTGCCATCTAGGGGAGGGGTGGGGAGTAGGGGGGAAAATTTGTAACAGAAAGCTTTGTAAGGGTTAATGTTTAGGAATTACCCATACATATGTTTTGCAAATAAAAAGTATTAATAAAAATATTTGATCTCCCAGTGAATAACTTGAATGCTCTGGTAAAAAGAAAGGCAAAAAGACAGTCCTTGCTTTAAAAGAACTTAACAGTTTAATGGAGAATACAACATGTAAATAATTACCTAAAAACAAGATATATATAGATAGATCTATCTATCTATCTATATACTTATATATATATATACACACACACACACACACATATATATATATATATATAT
>JAJPUD010000389.1:368211-401661 GCA_023553655.1 Myrmecobius fasciatus | reverse complement strand
AGATAATCTCAGAGGGAAGGCACTAACATTAAAGAGGACCAAGAAAGTTTTCTTGCAGAACATGGGACATTAGCTGAATGGTGAAGGAAGTCAGGGAATCCAAGAGGGAGAGATGAGGAGGAAGAATTCCAGGAACAGAGAATAGCCACTATAAATACCTGGAGTCAGGAGATGGAAGAGAGAGAGAGAGTGACACAGAGAAAGAGACAGATGGAGACAGAGAGATTTGGTTACAGACTTTCTCAGGAAGAGACGCATGGAGAGAGAAAAGACATTGGGAGACTTTGGGGTATCCCTTTGGGTGAGATGGGGGACACTATGGAGAGTCTTCCTTGAAGAATTTTCTCATTATTTTTTCTCCCTTTTCTCCTCCCCTCCCCTGTTCTCTTCTCTTATTTCTCATCCTCCTTTCATCCTTCTCTCCTCTGTGTGTATTTTCTCATATATTCTAATCTGTAAAACTTCTTGTTTTTTGATTTTTATTCACTATTTGCCTGAGTAGAGTCATTATTCACTATTTATGATGGGATGTGACCTTGAGGGATTCCTCCTTTAAGGGATAGTAGCAACCACGGGATGGTTTAAACAAACTAGACAAAAAAATTCCTCCTGGACCAGAAATATTAGGAGGGAAGGGCAGACAAATATAATTCTAATCTAGTACCTCTTTCTTTCAGAGGAAAAGAGACTGGCTTTCTTTACAGCTCCTTCTCCCACTCCTCTCCAGGCAGGAGTAAGTCTCCCTTGGAGAGGAGTGGGCAGGAAGCCAGAACTCCCTGGGAGCCAAGTTTTGACAACCTATATAGACAGGCACACATTTTACAGGTGGGACTACATGTCTTACAATAATAGCACAAATCTTACACCAATGAAAAGATCCCTAAAAGGAAGCTAAAGGCTTGGAGTAATAGAAAATAGAACAGATAAGGAAATGTACATCCCTTTCAGCAGAGAAGGGGAGACTCCCAGGACAAAATATTTCATGTAATGTAAGATGAAGTGCTTTAATTTGTTACAAGGAAGGATTTGATTGGAGGGAGAAATAAGAAGTATTGTCACAAATGTCTGTGTTATAAAAACAAAGAGCATCAGCAAAATTTAGTTAAAAAAATGAACTTCCATTTAACCTTAATGTTAAGTATATTATTGTTTCTGGCATTGAGGTATCATTGAAGAATAAACCATAAGCTGGAGGTACTACACCCACTTCTGATTTTATACCTAGGCTGGATTCAGCTCTGGGGAGCTTGGACCTAATAAGAGGGGGCTTTCTTTTTTCATGCTCATTGGCTCATTAGGCTTGTTATCCTGGTTCTTCTGGTGATTATTTACTAGTTCATACCTGGGGCCTTTCCCAAAAGAGAATTTAAAGAGGCACTGAATGTAGAATATGAATCAGATATGGGACAGGTAATTTATTCCTATGTATTCCTACAAGTGCCAGCTAAATAACACTAGTTTTGGAGTCAGGAAGACCTGAGTTCAAAGATATTTATTAGCTGTGTGACCCTGGGCAAGTCATCTAACCCTACTTGCCTCAGTTTCCTGATCTGTAAATGAGCTAGAGAAGAAAATGGCAAATTACTATAGTATCTTTGTCAAGAAAACCCCAAGTGGAGTCACAAAGAGTTGGACATGACTAAAAACTACTGAACAACCACAAAAGTTTATCCATACACTCAAAAAGAATACTAAACACAGACATAGGCAAGCATTTACAGAACAAGATCTAGGAGCTTAATTTATAACTATTGTTAACAGTCTGCTGGAAGGTTATTCTTAAAGTCTCATCAGAACAGATAACAATTTGCAGGATAGCTAATGAGGCAATTTGCATTTCACCTCAGCAGGACACTGTCCAAACGATTCCTGGGACATGTCGCCCATTAAAACTTCCAGATTTTTTGTTGAATTTTTGTTGACGGTCATCCCTTCCCATGTATTAGCTTCTCCTGTTGTAGCCACCATTCTTGCAGTGGGTGCTAAAATCATGGTCTTTCTTGGTGGATTCTGTTGCCACCATATTCACAGATCTCTAAGGCTGTATATATCAATCTTAAGATTGTTCATTGTAAAAAAAATTAGAAAAAAGATTGTTAATTGTCATCTATTTGGGAAAGAAAACACAAAAGAGAAAAAGGCAATCATGGTCTTTGTTCTTGCTCTCTTTGTTGAGTCTCCCTACGCTAGCTGCCAATATGGACTCATTTCCTGTGATGGGTCATTTGCTCCTACCCCACTGGATTCTCAGGATCCAATTTGAAACAATACTGCATAATTCAAAACTAGGAAGGAAGAGAGAGCTAAGAGGGGAAGGCTGCCTCTTTTTTGCCTTTATCAGCTTTCTTATATTGGCTATAGTCAATAATGGAACTCTTCAAAATGCTGAGAGGATGACATGAAAGAAAGGCAGTGATTGCAATGAAAAAGGTATTGGAGCTTGAGTCAGAGGGCCTGAGTTCCAGTGAAGTCTCAAACACTTTTGGTGTCTAATTTTGGGCAAAGCACTTCACTTTTCTGGACTTTCTGTATCTCATCTATAAATCGAAAGGCTGGACTAAGATGGTTCCCTAAGAAAGGGAAGCACATTAAAAATAATTATAAAATGGTATATAAAATGTTTAGAAGTCAATCTGTCAAAGTACACCCAATATTTGTAAGGATACAGTTACAAAATACTCCTTAGAAAAATAAAGGATATATACTTCTTAGCAAGAAACCATAGAGCTGGAGGTAGGTTCCCTCAAAAATTTCCAAAGAGTGGGCCAGAACCATAACATTTTACATAGACATACACACACATATATACACAAATATCCAAATTCATGCATATGCATGCATATACATTTTAGCATAGATCTTTTATTTTATTTTATAGGGAGCTCCCAATGAAGAAACTCCATTCACTAAAGTAAATGCCTTTCATTGTATAGTTTCTGGCTGATAACTCCCTTGACAGGTTCTCCTTTCCCTTCTTATGTCAGAATAGTTACTAGTCCATTGAGTATTTGTAGAAGCCTGAGGCATTCACCTCTGTGAAAGTATACATTTAAAACTGGGAGTGTCCTTAAAGATAATTTAGTTCAACCTCTTCATTTTACAGATGGGGAAACTGAGGTCAAGTGATTTATCCAAGGTCACACAAATAGTATCAAGCAGAGGCAAGATTCAAATTTAGGTGCCCTGATTTCAAATCCAGGGCTCCTTCCCAAGGGATATCTGGGTAAAGATAGTATTTTTGATCTCCTTGTTAATGATAAAGCCTGGGAGTTGTAGGCGAAAAAAATTGATAGTCTTAGAGAACCCAGAAACTAATATTACTCACAGTGAAACTTAGGTTTACAGCAAAAGAGGAACTGAGACATCCTCTGGTCCAACACTTTCATTTTTCTTATTTATTGAAGAAACAGAGTTTCAAATACTTGTCCTAGGTCATACAGATAGGAAGTGATATTCAGAATTTGAATCCAGGGTCCGTGCCTTCCAAATCTTGCCATCTCTCCATAACAGGATGCTGAGATTCCAACCCTTCTCATCTTTTCTCTAAAAGATTTTTCTATCACCAATCAACGGTGGATTACTATCAGGGCATCTGTTTGTCATAGCAGGCCATAGCTATCTCCTTTCTACTTTATTTCCTTTCTAGCATCCCTCTGAGCTGTCTTTATCTGATGATGAATCAGACCTCTCTCCTTCTGCCCTATCCCCTCCATTCTTAGCACTCCCACCCCCATATACACTCAATTACAGTGGAAATTTAGATTTAGTGAATTTATAATTTATATATATATATATATATATATATATATATATATATATATATATATAACTTATAGAACCTAGGTTCAAATGCTGATTCTGCCATTTACTACTTACTATTTGGCCAAGTCTCAATCTCTTTGGATTGAAGCCCAAATCTTCAAAAGACTTCAAAAGTTTCTTTCCAGCTCAGAATCTCTTATTCTAGGTAAGTGAATGCCCTGTAACTTTATCCTGGCCAGTGAGAGGCTGAGTGACATGCCCAAATCACCATCTTAAACATTACTTTAAAAAAGCAAGTTGAAATAACTTTGGAATTATCCTGTTGGGTTTGATTTGTGCTGAGGAAGACCCTTTTTAGTAGAGCATAAGTACAAATGAAGGGCATTTCTGAGCATTCATGGGGTGTGTGAGCAGTATTGTCGGTAGTAAGTGCCCTTAGAAGCTCTTGCCCAACTGATATCTAGTTACCCAATGCTCTTTGGAAAGGTTCAGAGTCCTCCAGCTTTGAGTCATGCCATCATAGCTCAATTTTTCCATCATAGGCAGCCACACACACACCCCCTTCACAAGGCAATCAGGAGCAATATTGACCAGTTACCTTGGAACCTCATGGACTTGTCAGGGAGTGGTTCTCTCTAGAGACAGAGATACACTCAAGAAAGTCCCCTATTTAGGAGACTTTAAGACTGGCATTTTAAAAATTATTTTTAAAGTATGGCAGTTAAAACAACAATAATAACAAATTAAGTAATGATTACTGATTACTTCCAAGAGGGCAGGAGACTACTCCTTTTTTTTGTTGAACACTTATTAACACATTATTAAACACTTTCATAAAATATTTAATTAATACTTTGATTATAATTAATAAATAATTTGCATAAATGAATGACAATAATTGGAGAACTTATATTAATTAAGATGAATAAAAATCTCCAATTACTCATTTGACATCCCTAGAACCATTTATATTTTGTGGATCTAGTACTATGGGCATCCATAATAATAAAATTCATTTTGGAAAGTTTTTAAGGTTAACAAAGTGCTTTTCTCACTACTTTTTTTTTTGCTTTTTGCTGAGGCAGTTGAGGTTAAGTGACTTGCCCAGGGTCACACAGCTAGGAAGTATTAAGTGTCTGAGACCAGATTTGAACTCAGGTCCATCCTGACTTCAGGGCTGGTGCTCTATCCACTGCACCATCTAGCTGCCCCTTCTCACTACTTTTTAAAGAATGTTGGGCAACTGTCCTTGTACCTATTTTCTAGATGAGGAAACAGAAATGCAGGGAAATTAATTGAGGCAGTTACATGATTTACAAAGTCTCTGGGCTGAGATTTGATCCCAAGCTTCTTGTCTGACTCCAAGTCCTGAATGCTCACCACTACATCAGATTGCCCCTAGTTGAAAGAAAGGTAAAGGTATTGAGTACCAGGCCCAGGGGTCCAAGGATGTGTCTGACACTTTCTCTGCCTGATTTTAGGTAAGGCACTTTGATTTTCTGGACTTCCAATATTTCATCTATAAAATGAAAGGTTAGACCAAGATGATTTCTGAGCCTCCTCCCAACTCTGAGTTCCATCACTGGCTTGGAAAGACCCAAAGAAATGTAAGGAAAAAGCAAGGATATTAGAAGTCCCATTAAAAATAACTACAAAATGCATTAAATGTTTGGAAATCAATCTGCCGAAGTACACCCAATAGCTGGACAGATACAATTACAAAATATCCTTAGAGAAATAAAAAACAAATGAAATAACTGGAATGTTTATTGACTAGGCCATATCAATATAATGAAAATAACAATAGCTCCAAAATTAATTTACAGATTTCAAATTCTCCCAATCAAAATACCAAGGAAACAGTTTACAGAACTAGGCAAAATAATAACAAAATTCATTTGGAGGAACAAAAGATCTAGATTATATAATAATGTAGAATAATAGAAATAATAATAATAATAAATAGGACTCAAAGGAAAACAGCACTTCCTGACCTCAGACTATATTATTAAACAGCAATCAACAAAACTTTTTGATACTGATTAGAAAACAGAAACATAGAATAAGCTATTTAAGGAAGAATCAGAACTAATTGAGCTCAGTGACTCAGTATTCAATAAACTTGAAAATATAAATTATCTTTTTGAGGAGAATTGCCAAGAAACCTGGAAATAGTTTGGTTGAATTAGATCTAGACTATGAATTTTTAACTTGAGGTCCATAAGGTCCATCAGTAAATTTAGGGGTAGGAAGTGAAGGTCTGTGAACTTGGATGGAAAAAATATTTCAATATAATTGGCTTTTTTTGTAATCCAATGTATTTTATTTTATTCAGTTAAAAATATTTTTCAGAGAGGACTTGGCTCTTTTCAACAATGAGATGATTCAGGCCAATTCCAATAGACTTGTGATGGAGAGAGCCATCTGCATTCAAAGAGGACTATGGGGACTGAATGTGGATCACAACATGGCATTTTCACCATTTTTGTGGTTGTTTGCTTGCTTTTTTCCCCTTTTTGATCTGATTTTTCTTGTACAACATGATAAATGTGGAAATATGTTTAGAAGAGTTGCACATGTTTAACCTACATTACATTACTTGCTATCTAGGGGAGAAAGGGAAGGAGAAAAATTTGGAACACAAGGTTTTGCGAGGGTGAATGTTGAAAACTGTATTTACATGTATTTTGAAAATAAAAAAACTTATTAAAAAATAAGAAAAAATATTTTTCAAAGAAAGAATCCACAGGCTTTATTGTCAAAAGGGTCCATGATACAAAAGAAGTTAAGAATCCCCTGATCTAGACCAACATCTTATTCTAGGTACTGCATTGTATTTTTTGTGTTGTATTATAATGGTCATTTTTTATTATATTGGCATAGTTCAGTCAATGAGCACTCCAATTATTTGATTTGTTCTTTATTTCTCTAAGAAGTATTTTGTAATTGTACCTGTATACATATGAGCTATGGTTTGGTAGACTGACTCCCAATAAACTCAAAATTACCTGAATATTAAAGATCAGATCATAGAAAATTGGAAAGAGTCTAGATCAGGTACTTTTCTCAACTATGGAAATGAGATGAATTCTTAACCTCACAAGGGATAGAGGTGGTTACAAGTAACAAAGCAGATCATTTTAATTATATTAAATTGAAAAGCTTTTGTATACACAAAATTGATACAACTAGGATACAACTAAGTTAAGTCATCTTTTATGTCAAATATCTCTGATAGAATACTGAAATCTAAGATATTTATAAGATAAGAAATATATGAGACAAAGTTATTTCCTAGTAGGTAAGCAAAAGATATGAACAAATAGTTAACAAAAGAAAGACAAATTATTAATAACCAATTGACAGTATTGTCATTGTCACAAAAATCACAAATAATAAAAGAAGTTTTTACATTGACTGAGGTTTTACCTTACATGTAAGCCAATTGACAAAGGTAGAAAAAGATAGGGATTTTATCAGAATTGGAGGAGTTATGGAAAGAAGGGTACAGTAAATGCCTAGTTAGTAAAGCTGTAAAAATTGGCAGAAATTGGAATTATGTGAAGAAATTGACTAAAACATACATGCCCTTTGATCCAGAGATTCTAGCAGTCAGTTTATAGCCTCCAAGGAGGTTAATGATAAAAAGGCTTCCATATACAGAAATGGGATGGATAAAACAAATCTCAATTCCTTATTGACTTTCTCAATGACTTCAGACCTGAGAAAAAACTTTCTCTTTCCTGTTCTTTATTAGGCATAATACTGTGTTTCTCAATCCACCCAGCCCTAAAATCAGAAATTAAACCCAGGAAGAGAAATGGAGATACTTTTTCTCTCTTGCTACTGTGAGGAATTATTAGAAAGTAACAAAGCCAAAGGAAAGTGGGCTTTAAAATGACGCAAAAGGGAAGGAAGTGAGCAGGAAGAACTTTTCTGCAATACAGTTCAGCAGGCACTGGATAGGTGGCAAAGAGCAATGATCCTTCTTGGAGAGCTCTAAGAATAGGACAGAAAGAACTCAGTCTCTTCTGACTGAGTAGGAGGGATGCCCCAAGGCAACAGGGAAGGACTCACCCATCTCAGAAGGCCTTTGTGACGCCAATTAGAGATGATAGTGAGCTAGAAGTCAGAGAGGTTAGAGTCATAATCTGTTTATGTCTTAGACCTTTTAAAAAATACAGCATTTTTTATTAATGGAGGAAAGAGGATGTGTTGATGAGTTACCAAAAAAAAATTAGCCTGAGAATCAACTTTTATATAATTGACAGAGGCAAAATAAAATCTGAAGTTTGTGTAACTTTGATGACTTAAGTTTGCTCCTAAGTCAGAAATGTGAGAATGAATGCTCCTCACTCATCCTAGCTTTGAGGACGTGGGTGCTATAGAGGTGAATTACTGTTGGGCAGACTTGGCTGATTCATTAGTTATTTTTATTGAATTGCTATTTTTCCTTTTTTAAAAAAGTCCTCAGGGTAAGGAAAAGCTCTGAGTAAAGCATGGAAGTGTATATTAGCAAATGAAGGTGATATGAAAACAAAATATCTCAATTTAAAAAGGAATTTAATATTTAATATTAAATTTTAATATTTAATCTAATATTTATATATTTATTTTAACAAAGTTTATATGTTTAATTTAATATTTGGTATTAAATTTAATATTACTGATGAAATGGGATACTTATTTTCCTACCACTAATCTATAGACTTTTTTTTTAACAGAGAAAGATTAGAAGAATATCTATAGAAAGGAAGGGAATAAGCATTTATTAAGCACCTATTATATGCCAAATACTTTACAAATATCATTTCATATGATCTTTCTAAAAACCTTGGGAAGAAGATGCTATTAGTAAGCCCTTTTTACAGACAAGGAAACTGAGGCAGGCAGCAGTTTACTGATTTGCCCAGGGTCCCACAGCTAGTGTCAAAGAGCAGATATGAACTTTGGCTTCAGAGGACATGAATTTGAGCCCTCTTCAGTTCTTTACTATTTGTGTGAATCTGAGTAAGTCTTTTTCTCTCAGTCTCAGTTTCAGTAAAAATGTCAGAAGGTGGGGGTTGGAGGGCTGAGGGATGGATGGCCAGAGTGGGGAGAGATGGAGGTGGTCTTCAAGGTCTTTTTTGCCTCTAAGTTTAAGGCCCAACAAACTACCTTGTTCAATCCCTCCCTTTTACAAAGTAAGAAACTGAGAAATGGTGATTTAGACAAGATCATAGTCGATGCATTAGAGGAAGAGTCTGGTCCAAAACTCAAAATCTGGGGGTTCCTAGCCAGTGCTCTTTATCTTCAAGTATTAGAAAGGGATGCTGTGTTAGAGGTGAAGAGTGCTGGATTTGGAGGGAGGGAGTCGAGCTCAAATTCTCCCTCCCACTTCCCCTTACACTAGCGTTCTGGAAAGTCGCTATCAAAGAGGGAGGGGGTTGGGCTGGGTGACCTCCAGGCTCCCGTTTAGCCTAAATGTATGATCTAAAATTCAGACTTGGCAAGGCTACTTTTTGCTTGGGCAACCCAGCTCTGGGGGCTGGGTGGGGTGTCATAGGGAAGGAGGAGGAAGGGGAGCACCAAGGAAACTGGCTTTGAGGTGACTCTTGTCCTGCAAGATGGCACCCTGGCTCAGTCTCCTCCAGTGGCTCTTGATTTTCTGCCCGGGCACCTGGGCATACAGGCTCCTCCGGTAGGCTTTCTGTTGTTGATGTATCATCGCCGTTGCTAAAGCTGGGGCCAAGGGGATTTGCCAGCCTCACCCTTTAGGCAATACTGGCTCACAGGCTGCCCCACTGCTGTGGCAACCACATATTGCAAAGTCCACACAGAGGGAAACCCGAGGAGGGAGGGAGGGAGGAGGGGAGGGAGACAGAGAGAGAGAGAAAGAGAGAGAGAGAGAGGGAGAGGGGGAGGGGAAAGAGGAAGGAAGGAAGGGAAAGAGGAAGGAAGGGAGGGAGGGAAGGAGAGAGGGAGGGAAGGAAAGAGAGAGGGAAGGAGGGAAAGAGAGAGGGAGAGAGAGAGAGGGAAAGAGACAGACAGAGAGACAGACAGAGACAGAGGTAGACAGAGAAACAGAGACAGAGAAAGAGAGAGACAGAAAGACAGAGAAAGAAAGAGAAAGAAACAGAGAGACAGAGACAGACAGAAAGACAGAGACAGAAAGAGAGAGAGAAAGAGGAGTATTTCAAGGAAGAGTCTCCATAGAAACACTGACATCATGCTTGGCAAACTGGATTGTAAGATCCTTGAATGGGAGGTGTTTTCATGTTAAAGGCGCAGTGAAACAGCCCAAAATGAATTTGCAGACCTTGGATTTGGAAGAGAATTCGTATTACAATCCAATCCACACACACCTGGAGTCAGAGCCAAGATTTGGCTCCGGGTCTTTGTTCTCTAGATCTGTGCTTTCGCCATCATCCCACCTGCCCTAAAATTGGGATCAAGTGTGGAACCAGCGTGCAGAAGACTATGGGATGGGAATGCCCGGGAGTTATCCTTTCGGAGGGCATATGTTTTCCCCTTGGAAGGAGTGTCAGCCACCAACCCATCCCTTCCCTGTTACAGAAAAAGGGAAAAAACAAAAACAAAAACAAAAACAAAAACAAACCAAAAACAAATCTGAGATTTATTCAAGGTCACATGGCTAGTAATCAGCAAAGCTGGGGTTTGAACCTGGGCTCCCTGACCCCAAATCTGACGTTCTCTGGTGCAGAAATTCAGGTTAGAGCAGCCGCAGTGGGAGGCCCTGAATCCTTCCTAGAGACCGGCCAACCTGTCAGTGAGGGTCATTGGTATGGAAATGGAGAGGTGAAGCCCTGGAAGCCCAGGCAGCGCCTCTGGTCAGGCAGCCAATGAGAACGGCCGAGTCTGGAGGATGAAGATGGGGCTCAGAGGGGCTCTGCTCCCCACGTGCTGAGGCGGAACAGTTCACCTCATGAGGCTCAAGGGTGACCGTCCGCCGTTATCTCGGGTCTCACGCAACCCCCAGAATATACCTCAGGTACCGAAAGCGAGGAAGGAAATCAGGCAGCGGGACCAAATAGACCGAATACAACCCTTCCTCTCTCCCCGACCTTCCTGTTGCCTCTGCCTGAGAATTTTTGTTAGAGAATGGGGCATTCCTGGGACAATTAGGTGGCCTAGTGGGTAGAGCCTGGAGTCAGAAAAACCTGAACCCAGAGTCAGGTGAGATTAGCTGTGGGTCAAGTCACTTCACCCTCACTGACCACACATAAACACACACAAAGTCGGGTATTCTCCAAATGGAAAGCTCCCTTTGTTCATAGGTCTAGACATTTAGAACTAGTGGAGAGATTATCTAATCAGCTCTTCATTTTACAGATAAGGAAACTAAAACCCAGGGAGGTTATAACTTCTCCAAGATGCAGGTTGGAAATAGCAGAACTGGGATTTAAACCCCACTCCTGACTCCAATCTTCCCTGTAGGCTCAGGGTATAAAAAAATATACTTTAGAGATCATCTAATACAAACGTTCTTAAACTCTAGGTCGTGAGACCACAGGGAATCATATAACTGAACATGTAGGTCAAAAACTTCAGATTTATTATCAGTAAATGTTTGATTTTATATACCTATATACTCAGGGTCATGTAAAAATTTCTCAGGCAAAAAGAGGTTATGAGTGGAAAAAGTTCAAGAAGTCCTGATCTAGTACAACTTCTTTAATTTACCTAAGGAGAAATTAAAAGCCAGATTTATTCCAAATCTTATATTTCTTTAGTGGTGGTGGATCTCTTCCCACCTTTCCTTGCTTGTTGGGGTAGGAGCTGGGGGAATAAATCTCCACTGCCATCACTCAAGAAGGTAAGGAAGGATTTCTCTCCAAAGACCACATTCCTGGTTCAAATCATTAATGGGTCACTTCTAGGCTGTCTCTCAGTTTTTCTAATCTTGTCTCTAGCTTTAACCTTCTGAGTCACTTATCTTCTTGCTAGGCCATCTTATTTTCACCCTTAGGCTCAGGCTTAACTCTATTATCAACTCCTAAAAGCACAGGTCTAACCATGTCAGCTCACCCCCTCTTCAGACTCCCCAGTAAAATCCTTCACTATCAAATAATGTTTGGCTTTTATGGTGGAAAAGATCACACCTAGGTCTATTGAGACATTAATTCTAATAAGCAATACTGAGATCATTAAGTAATTTCTAAGATCTTCTATGACACTTTCTGATTCAGGTCCATCAAACTTCTGGACTGTGGATCTCCACTAGGAAAAAGCCAAGGACTACCTTGGTCTTTAAGTTCCACCTTTGGAGAACAATTCATTGGATCAACAGGAGCTAAGTTGAAGGTCAAGATAGAAGGTTCAGATTTAAGGCTGAAAATTCAACTATATCATACATGCACTGTATATAAGACACCATATAAAATCCAGTGGAAAGAAATAAGCTACCTGGAAATTTACAACCTAGACAAGATTATACAGGAAAAAATATAAATTTCCAACATCGCCAGAAACCCCAACTTTGCAAATGAAATGTAAGGTTCTTGTTCAAGCTTCTTCCACATGTTTTTGTGATGTTCTTCTTGTGTTTTAAACTAGGGGTTTGGCTTCCTTTAACCACCATGGCTGTGAATCAGTCCTAGGTCCTCTATCCCAGAATCAGAACCAACACTGGCATCTTCCTTCCCCTATATTCTTAGTAAATTCTATAACATAGGTATCAATATATTCTCATTAAGCACCAATCATAATAAATGAATACTTCATAATTCATTTTTATGAATACTTCATAAGTACATTTCTAGTTACAACAATTGAGATGAGACATATTACTCTCACTTTGTAAATGGATCAGAAATTAATTATTTAAGACTAAAGATTGTCACTTAACCCCTAATGAAAAAAAAAAAAGAAGAAGACTAAAGGTCAAGGAACACACTTGTAGTCTGTAGCTGGGGAAGGCTTGAGGCTGGTCGATCCCTTGAGTTGGGGAGTTCTCAACTACAGTGGAACAAAGCACAGCATGAATATGATAAATCCTTGCTAATGAGCTGCCTAAATAAGGGCTCAGGTCCAGGTTGGGGGGAAAAAAAAGCAGATTAAAGGTAAGGAGTAGGGTGGGGAATAGGCATTTATTAGTTACCTAAAGCACTGTCCTAAGCATTTTACAAATATGTCATTTGGTAAATGATAAAGTTTCCACATTGATCAGTACCGGCATTTGGCTGATTGGAAACTGCTGTACTTTGAGCCTGGGGAAGATAGGGAGGCCTAATTTCAAAAAAATAAAAATAAATAAAAGACCAAAGGTCAATGCAACTTGAAATTGAACCAAACATTAGAAAAGGTGAATCATGAAGAGGACTTAAATGGAAACATTCTATGGAAACTAGGGTGTCCCAACTCCCAAGCCAGTGATCATTGTATCCATATATAATTCCAGTTATGCTTCCATATTCTCTTCCAAGGCTTCATTCATTGCCATAATTTAAACTACCAAATTAGGGATTTCTTGCACAAATGATAATGATGTTGAATCATTTTTCAGTGATGAAACTTCATAAAAGTTTGCTTGACAAAGGTACTGGATGATTTGCCACTTTCCTTCTCTAAACTATAGATGAGAAAATTGAGGTGAACATTGTCAAGAGACTTGGCCAGAGTCACACAACTAGTGACTAAGGTCAGATTAGAATTCAGGAAGATGAGTCTTCTTGATTCCAAGTCCAGCTCTCCATTCACTGTGCAACTTAGCTGCCCCTTCTTGTGCAGGGAACCCTGGCTATTTCCATTAGAGAAAAGTCCAGAGGTATTCTCATAACCTGACTTCCTTCTGCCCTTCCACTCTTCTCACACTCAATCCTCTCCTTGAATTCTGTGATCTGGACACTGGCATCCATGCTGTTCCTCGAACAAGACTTTCCAAAATTCACCTTCAGACACATATTCATTGGCTATCTTTCATGCCTGAAATTCTGGTTTCCCTAGTTTCCTTCAAATCTCAGCTAAAATTCCAGTTTCTGGGGAAAAAAAAACTTTTCTGAATTCCCTTAATGTATGTGTATGTATAAACATATGTACGTGTATATACACACACACACTTTTATAGTATAAACATTTAGAGTTTACTACTATTTTGTTAGCAGTTTCTTGCTTCATTCTTTAGATGAGTGATCTCATCTAAAAGTATTTGCAACATTCCACATCTCTAGCCCTTCCATAAAAAAGAAATTAACAGAAAACTATTATCTCTCTTCTTCTCTCACCCTTCATCTCATTGAAAAGAAGAAAAAAAAGAAAACATTTCTTGTAATAAATGTGCATAGAGAAGCAAAACAAATCCCCTTATAATGGTTGCTTATAAAGATATATCTATATACTTATAGATATATCTTACTGTACATTCTAAATCTGTCATATCTATGTAAACAATCATTTTCATCCTCTAGAATCGTAAATGGTCATTGTGTTGATCATAGTAAAAACTATGTAATAGTTCTTACTAGCAGTTCATAGTAGGTGTTGCTTTCAAAACTGTTTTTGCAATGCTATCGTTGTTGTAGAAATTATTTTTGGGGTCTGTTCATTTCACCTTTTAATCAGTTTATAGAATGCTTCAAAATTTTCATTTTTATAATGCTGATGTTATAGCATAAATTGGTCCTCCTTCTGGCTCATGCTTACTTCACATAGCCAAGCAGAACCAGTCCCCACATTTTCCAGGCATCTTGCTAAGACTAAATTTCAAACAAAATGCTTTCCTTCAATAGTAGAAGAACTTTCCTCATTTGGTAGTTTCTTATACCAATGAAATCATAAGTCCACTTCCTATTCTTATATTTCCCTGGGATCCACACAATCTCAAGAGATCTAAAGGAAGGTGCTCAGCACATTGAATGGACTACCTGGTGATGGCTTTAAGGAGTAACACAGACAAGACTCCAAACAAGGTGGGCAAGTAGGTATAGGTTCCAATCTACAATACAAAGGTGATCACAGCCTATCAAAGAAAACTCTTGAGCCCACTGGCTGTCTCTAGGCCCCAGTTTCACACCCCAACCCCTTGGACACAAGCCCAACCAGTGGACTTTCTCAACCCATCAGGGAAAATGTCATGGCTTGGGTGCACAATAATCTGTTAAAGGTGGCTATTGTCTTGCCTGGGAAAATTCCAGCATTGTCTTGCTCACTTTTAAACCACTTAAGGTCCACATTTACAAGAGATATCTTATCACCTCTACCTTTCTTGTCAGAGGTCTCTCCCCTACCCACAATATCTTTTGAAAAAGGAATTTGCTACCCAGAAATAAGTGTGTTTGCTTTTGTTAACCGAGACAAGGAGATAGGAACAGTGTGATTTCAGTGCCTTTGTGGACTGATAAATATTTCTATAAAATAAAGTTTGTTGGGTTTTCCTTGGGGGAAGGGGACAACTTTAGAGAAGGGTAAATGTTTTGATGGGAGAGTTGCCCCTAGCCAAACTATGGCTGATTCTTGGCTGTGGGCAGATCTAAAATAGCATCAGGAATGATCAGGAATTGTTTCATTTTCTGTACTTATAATCCCCCAGTACCTAACTCAGTGCCTGGTGCCTACTAAGTGCTTAGTATTTTTTGACTGATTGATTAGGTTACAGCGGGTTGCCTCCCAAGTCAGTATATTATTTATACTGTATTATTTGGGTCAAATTCGTTTTGAGAGGGTCCATCCCAGTCCAGACACCTTTGTCACAAGGTGGCAAAAGTCCAGTAGTTGGAGATTTGGTGTAGATATGGACTAGATTTGTCCTTGAGGAGAGAGAAACCCATGATATGGGAAGAGCAGGACTAAACAGAATCTTTCTCAATCACATGAAAACCCCTGAAAGTCCTGTCCTTCCCCAGGAAGATGTCAAAGGCCTCATTCCTCAGGGAGGCCCTCCACCAACTCTCTGAGAAGGGCAACCTCAGACTTCTCAGACCAAACCACTTGACCCCATCAAAGAAATCTGGAGGAAAAGGAGGGTGAATGCTACTACTGCCTGGCTAGAAAGGCAGCCAAGCCACACCTTGACCTAGTAATGCTCTTCTCCAGAGAGGGAAGAACTGTGTCAAAGGTTGGGAACACCTGCTGGGGAGAATCCTCTCATATCTGTCCTCTGTCCCTAGGAAACATTAAGTCAGTAACTTTTTAATTTACATAATTTTATATTTATTTATATATAAATAAACATATTTATATATAAAATAATTATAATTAAAATAAAATAAAATTCTAAAAATTTAAAGACTCCATTTCTTTCTCTCTCTTTATTATTATGTGTTTTGTGATACCCTTACCTCTACTCCAGTTGTTCATACTCTTTTTTTCTTCCAGAGGCAGCTGGTGGTGCAAGCAGAGAGGGCACTGGGCTCAGAATTAGAAAGCCTGAGTTCAAATCTGGTCTCAGATATTTACCAGCTGTGTGAGCCTGAGTAGGTCACTTAAACTCAGTTTCTTCAATTGCAAAATGGAGATAATAATAGACCCACTTGCCACAGGTGTTGTGAGGATCAAATGAGATAATACTTGTTAAAAAAAAAAACACATAGCATGAAGCCTGCCAATTAGTAGGCATTATATAAATACCAATTGCCGTCTCTTCCCTACGAGTGACTTTTGTATTTTACTTATCTATCTAAAGCATAATGAGAAGATGAGAGGACTCTTTTCAGAAAACATTTTTTTTGGTTTTGTACCCTTAGCATTTAGTTCATTGTCTGACAATTTGTTGTTTGGTAATTTCAAGAGTGTCCAACTCTTTGTGACCCCATTTGGGATTTTCTTGGCAAAGACACTAGAGTGGTTTGCCATTTCCTTCTCCAGCTCATTTTACAGATGAAGAAACTGAGGTAAACAAGGTTAACTGAATTGTCCAGGGTCCCACCACTAGTAAGACTCTGATACACAGTTTTGAATTCACATCTTCCTGACTTCAGGCCCAGCATACTGTGCCACCAAAAGCCACCTGACATATACTATGTGCTTAATAAGCATTTGTTTAGTTGATTTTCATTGAATTCTCTCTGATGTAAAATGAGAAGGCTAGATCAGAAGACTAGGTCTAGGTATACTGAGTAATATAATTGAATTTGGATCTGGAAAAGCTGGATTCAAAACATGCTTTACTACGTATTTCCTATGTGACATTAGACAAATCGATTAATCTTTTTGGGCCTCAATTCCTTATCTGCAAAGTAAAGCTGTTGGATTACAGGTTCCTTTCAGCTTTAATTATATGGTTCTTCTAGATCATGAGTTCTTAAGACTTTTTGTATTATACATTCCTTGGACAATGTGGTAAAGTCCATGGAACCTTTATGGGTCTTTTTAATGTATAAAATAAAATACATAGATTAACATAGAGAACCAATTCTATTGAAAAATTAATTCAATTTTTTTCCCATTCAAGTTAATGGACATCTACTCAGGGACCCCCAGGTTAAGAACTCTTCTTCTTGATCTATGATCCTATGAACTCTCTCAAATAATGGGACCCTAGGAGGATTTTCTGTTCTGGTTGTCTCTAAAACTTTATTATTTTTTGGATCCAAATAGATTGTTGGCAATCAGGAAATGGAGGTGGATGGGAGTCCTCAGAACTTGTACCTACCTACTGTAGATGACCTGAACAAGTCACTTTGTTGGGGCTCAATTTCTTTCTCCGTAAAAGGTGAGTGATGGGTTTAGATAATTTGTAAGGTCCCTCAGTGCTCAAAAATCCTATGCTTTTAGTTCCAAGTTAGGTCTAGTATAGCCCTGAGGATCTGGAAGCAAGAATAGTAGCTTTGATCTGGTTTATGAAACTGCTGTTTCCTTTTTCCCCTAGAAATTCTGGTCTGGCCCAGCCCTAGGAGGGGAGGGGAGCTTGGGAGCTTCTCAAATATTTAGAATTGAAGAGTTTCATTCTTTTACCAGTTTGCTCATTATAGGTGTTATTTGTTCCAAAAAGTCTTTCATGAAAAGTAACCAAGCAGGGATCATCTACCCAGGCCCTGCCAAAAAACAAAACAATAAAATTATTCCAAGGAATATTCCATTCCTTTTTCAGTGACCCTTTGCCTTAAGTGTCTGTTAAGTAACTTGCTCCTGAAGATGATCTAAGAGATGACGGCCCCTCCTGGCTGACATTTGCAGATTCCAATGTGAGGAGTCTTCAGGCTCAGAATAGTGTCAAGTGGAAAACACTCCAAAGCTACTCGGTGTAACAGTTCCATAGCTCATTCACGGGAAAATCCTCAAGCCCTCATCCTTTCCACTGACTGTGCTGCTCCAGGCAGAAAGGAAGGGAATGAAATATTGAGAAGCTTCTAGCTTCAGAGGCTTTGTCAGGAAGATTCCAGAGTGATCTTCTAGGGGAACAGGGACAGCCTCTTTCTCTGGAGACATTTCACAGAATTTTGGAAACTGGGAAGAGACCTTAGCGATCATATAATTCAACTTCCATATTTTAAAGATGAGGAAACTGAGTCTTAGAGAAAATGGCTTGCTCATCCCCTTATGGGTTTTCTGATGGTTGGTCTGGACCCATTTCTGTGGACTCTTTCAATAATCGATTTGCCTTTGTCTGCATAGAATAAGTAAAGTTAAATCCTGTTTTGGAGGCTGGGAGATGAACTACAGACTGTCTTTTTTTCCCTTCCCCTATGAAACCAACACTTGAACAAGTGGAAGCCTGAAAAACAGCCAATGACAATTGCCTGTATCCACCAGTTAGAAGCTATTTTAAATGATCTGAAACAAATATAAACGTCGTGTTGACAATGATCGTCAAGTCATAGACAAAGTCTTTCCAAGTATAGAGAAAGGACATGTTCCAAGGCAGGAAAAGGAAAGGGCTTGTTAGGAAGTCTAAAATTCTATCCTTTATAAAGGATACACAGTGAAGGCCTCGAAGTTTCCCATTTTCTAAGGCCCCAAAATGAAGAAATCCATTGACTTTTTTTGTTCTGTCCATTAGATGAAATGACATAGATAAATGCATGAGGAACTCCCAGGGTGGAAACCATTGCACTGACAGAAATTACAACCATCTATGACTTAGGAAGTAAAGTCCTCAGAAGTGACTAGGAGTATAAACTGGGCCATCCTGTTAATAAGTATCCAAAGTGAGATTTGAACTCATGTTTTCCTAACTCCAGGACAGTGTTTTCTATCTTGCCACATGAAAAATACACTCAGACAGATCTATAATTTTCTCAAAGTTGATATTCTTGCCACCTTTACAAATCACAACTGATGCATATCAGTCTATCCATATGTTTCCATCCATTATTCCCAAAATTGGGGGAGTGGTCTGCCCACCATGCGAGGGGATTTTCTTGCTTCTCCTGACATTTTGAGGATACCAATGGAGTACATGGCCTGTCTCATCTTTCCTTCCACCATGTAATCAGCCCATCTTTTTATCTTCTGTTAAAAAGGGAGTCTCAAAAGTCTAATCTATTAAAAGGCAATTAGGTAGAGCAGTGCACAGAACTAAGAAAGACCTGAGTTCAAATCTAACCTCAAACACTTACTAGCCATATGACTCTAGGTAACTGACTTTAATCCTATTTGCCCCAGTTCCTCATCTGTAAAATGAGCTGGAGATGAAAATGGCAAACCATTTCAGTAAATTTTCCAAGAGAGCCCCAAATGTCATGAAGAATTAGAAGTGACTAAACAACAAGCTATTAAAGCTTAGAACTGCACTAAAACGTTTGGGATTTCCTGTATAATTTTTTATTTTAGTGACACCCTTTACTCTGGATTTTCTTTGCACTCTTTATGTTAGCTTGCTCATACCTACCATATGTCTCTCTATTGCCCATTGATAAGTCTTTTGAATTCTCCAGAGACTATGAGGTTCTATGTCTTGAAGATACAACTAAATATAAACCTAGGAAATTTTCAATGGAGCTTTCCCACATCTCCTCCTTCCTCCTTCTTCTCCCTCCTCCCACCCCAA
The DNA here is from genome assembly GCA_023553655.1 of Myrmecobius fasciatus. Lineage (NCBI taxonomy): Eukaryota > Metazoa > Chordata > Mammalia > Dasyuromorphia > Myrmecobiidae > Myrmecobius > Myrmecobius fasciatus. The sequence goes on along the minus strand of JAJPUD010000389.1, from coordinate 381,974 downwards.
CTCAGACACAAAGATTAACAAATCTAAAGATCCCAAAATATCCCATGAGCATAGATTTGGATTTGCAAGGGACTTTCAGGGATTATCCAGTCCCACTCCCCTTATTCTATATATATGAGGAAAATGAATCCCATCAAAGATAAATGACAACCAAAGTCACACAAATAGTATCTAGCAGAGTATGGATCCAAATCCTTGACTTCAGGATCTAAATCTTTGTAAGTTAGAAATTAATTTTGGAGACTTGGACATAAGAATGAAACAATCCCAACTCTCTATAGTGTGTTCAAATAATAATACAATACAAATAATGGGGCAAATAATAATAATAATACAAAGTACTTTATTTACATTATCTTGTTTAAATCTCACAGCACTAATATGAAATAGTTTGTTATTACTAATGAAGAAACTGAGGCAGAGAGGTTAATGGTCATATAGCTAGGACACATCAGAGATTGGAATTGAACTAAAGTATTTCTGATTCTGGGTCTAGCTTAATACTCATCTGCTTTGCTCTCTCCTTCCTTAACTTAGTGTTATTTTAAGAAGGACCCAAAGACGGACTGAGAAGACTGAGTCAGTGATTCATGACGGTCTCATTCCTCTGTGCCCTGGATGTTCCATCAGTTAAATAGTTAAGCTTTGAAATACTCCAGTGACAGACCCAGACAAAAGCAAGTCCTCATCATGACTATTGGTCTTGTAATTCATGTGGTTGGAAAGGGTTTTATAGGGAGAAATTTGGAGAACAATGGGGGGGGGCAGAATGGAATAAAACACAGAAAACCAATAGAAAGCTTTGCTAGACACATCCGTGGGAGCCCAAGATGGATTGGTGTCACAGTCATGCTCATGGGCACTTCTCCATGAACAACAAAGGTCAGTTACTAGTTAACCAGTCCCCCAACCTCTAAATGGCAAACTAGCAGGACCTGTTTGCTGGGAAGAAGCCCCATCAGTGCAGGAGAGCCTGCATACAGATGCCTCACAGACCTGGGGATGCATTTGCACTCACACTGGGGGGAGGGAGCAGGGATGCCTCAATCTTTTGCTTCTTAATACCCATTGATGAGCTTAGCAAGGCCAGCCTTGTTTGATTTATAGGAAACTAAATAGTGATCCTATCATTTTCTGATTTACAGCCTTGACATCTTTTAAATGAGAGCCTGGCTGTAATTAACTTTCCTAACAAATGAAAATAACATGCAGGGAGGGCTCTTTTTCATTTGGAAAGAGCACTCTGACCCAGGAGTCAGAAGGGTGAAACTCTATCCATTCCATCTATAAAACAAAACAAAATAAAAATTCTTATGTAACAATGCTCATTGGCTCATTTTTGTCTCCTGGAGCTTTAGGGAAACATGACTTCTTCAGAGGTATTTTGCATCAAAAACTACCCTAGATCTAGGAGGGATGTGTGTGTATGTGTGTGTGTGTGTGTCTGTGTAGAATTTCAGAATATGTAAGAATAATAATAACTAATATTTTTTCATTTTTATTTTCACCAATTACATGTAAAAAGAACATTTTTTTATTTTATACATGTACATTCAATTTTTTTTTTTACATTTTTCCTTATGAATCATGTTGGGAGAAAAAAAAATCAGAACAGAAGGGAAAAACCATGAGAGAAAAAAAAAGAAAAAAAAGAAAAAAAAAGTGAACCAAGCATGTACTGATTTACATTCAGTCTCCTGGATGCAGATGGCATTTTCCATTCAAAGTTTATTGGAATTGCCTTGGAATATAACTAATTTTTTTATAATGCTTACTATTTCTCAGCACTTTGTTAAATGCTTTACAATTTGATCCTTGACACGACCTTAGGAGATATATGCTATAATAAGGATAATTTTACTCTTAAGGAAATTGAGGAAAAGAGGATTAAATGATTTAGCAGGGTCACACAGCTAATAAGTGTCTAAAGCCAGATCTAAACTCTACTCTTCCTCACTCCAGGCCTAGCATTCTATCCACTGAGCTACCTAGACCTGTACACAGGAGATAAAACTCTGTACACAGTACAAACTTAATAAATGTTGAATGAATGAACTAGTAGTTGTAGGGAGAGATATGTGTGCCCTTTCCTCTTCAACTAAGCCAAACTTAAGTCTTTCCATTGGATTAGACTGACCTTGAAGAAATAGAAGGACACTACGTAGGAGACCTGGGTAGAAGAGTTAAAATAAAGTTCATCTTTTTTCAATTAGAGTGAGAAGCAATAAAATTTTACTATCCTTTCACCTGAAGCCTGAAAGTGAAGGGGGTTCTTCTATATGGGATCTGGATTCTAGACTTATGTGAATCCTGCATTCATTCATTCATTCAGAGATTGGTCTGACTCCTAAGGAAAGGAATAAAATTTTTCTCACTCTCTCTGGCTCATCATGTCTCAGACCTGATATTCTGGCTAAAAATCTTTTAAACAAAAATTCAGTATAACTCATGGCCAGGGTTTTCCCTTATAGAAAAAGCATTTGATGTACAAAGTCAATATCTAGGTGAAGAACAGCTATTTATTCCTTTCACCACCAAAAAAAAAAATAAGCATACATTGGTAAAAAAATAAAATAAAATAAAAAATAAAACAAAGGCTCATCCTCTTATACTATCCCTGGAGTGAAGATAACTTTATTGGGCTGATGAACAGATAATTCATCCTTATCTTGGATATTGTCCTATATGAGCAATTTACAAGGTCCAGTTCTTTTGGTCTTCAAATTTGGGATGATTCTGTTAATGGACCTTCTCCAAGCAGGGTATAATATCAGGAAGTACCTCCCACTGGGCAGCCAGCACTAACTCAATCTCCAAAGCCCAGGGACAAAAATACAAAATATTCAGGCACCCAGGGACTAAGGCTCAACTTCAGTCTCATCTAGTTAAGCACACATAGCCATCATTGCTACTCTTTCCACGAACAGAGAATTCCATTTCTCCTACACCCCACCACACCTTGTACTAAGGGAAGTCCAAGAGAGAGGAGCTAGCAGAATTCCAAGATAAAAATCTTGCATCATTGAGACAGAACATGCATAAGGCCGTATCCATGGAGCAAATGTTCCATGAGAGCTTCCTAGTACAGTACGTCAAGAGGTTATTCTTGATCACCCTCCCTCCACAGGTATTTGACCCAGAAGTACACCCTGACCTGAGCTATTTTATAATGCTTGTAACCAATATATTTCCTTCATAATTCGGTCTTTCATCATAATGAGTTTTGGGTAGGGTGTCTTTGGCCGGTCTTTTGAGGTGGTCAGCAATGATTTAAAATGAACCTCCATAATATCACTTTACCTCCTGTATATTATATATACATACATATATATACACATATATACTGTATATTTCAGAACCATGGGGTAGAACATCAATTTAATAAGCATTTATTAAGTGTCTAATGTATACCAGGCACTGTGCTAAGTTCTGAGGAGATTTAAAAACAACAAAAAAAATAGCTAATATTTATATAATACTTTGAGGTTTACCAAGCACTTTACATGTTATCTCAGTTGATTATCACAACAACCCTGTGAAGAAGGCACTATTTATTTTGGGCAGAAACCCTGAGAGTCTTCCCCTCCCAAGTTTATTTATTTATTTAGACTTTTGGGGGGGGGATACTAGGTAAAAGAGGAGATTCTTTGCCTCCATTGCTACCTAGTCTTAATCACTGAATGGCTACACCCTTAGTCAAACTGAGACCTGTGGAAGACTTAACTTAAAAAGGCCAAGGTCTCCCACTACATCCAGGGCCATCACCAGTGGTCCTGATCTGTATTTGGCCATTGGACCCAGATGGCTCTGGAGGAGAAAGTGAGGCAGGTCACCTTGCCCAGCCCTCTTCACTCTAACCCAATTCCCTTGTATATCATGGTAATATCTCCCTGATGTCATGGTCCTATTTAAGACCGAAGGACAAACAACAACAATACATGGGGCTGCTAGGTGGCTGCCATAGGGCACAGAGCACTGGAACTGGAGTCAAGAAGACTTATCTTCCTGAGTTCAAATCCAGCCTCAAACACTTACTAGCTGTATGACCCTAGACAAGTCACTTATCCCTATTTCCTCAGGTTCCTCATCTGCAAAATGAGCTGGAGAAAGAAATGTCAAACCACTCTGATGTCTTTGCCCAGGAAACTCCAAACGGAATCACAAAGAGCTGGAAACAACTGAACAACAATATTTGACGTGGGAAGTACTTGAGATTGAAGGAGCCTGAATGTCCCAAGTCACACAATTTTAGTAAGTCTCTGAGGCAGGATTCAAACACGGGTCTTCTTGACTTCTAATTCTTCCATTTTTGGAGGGGAGGGGGAGATCTAGCATCTAGCTTAGAAATCTGCATACTCTCTCTTGGGTTTACTCCAGTGGGGATAAGGATGGGGACATGGAATCCTCTAGGTCCAGTACTTTATTACTATGTGGTCCCTACCTTCAAGGAGTTTACATTCTATTAGGGGATTAGTAGTACAAAACTGTTGAATAACTGAATGATTAGTAAGTGATTAATTATGAATTAAGAAATGAATGAATTAAATCCTTCAAAGGCCTAAGGCAGAAGTATCAAACATGCCGCATTGGAGCAAAACTCCCAAATAAGCCAGAACCAGTTTAAAATATAATTGGGAAATATTTAAACACAATAAATAAAAATATAATACAACTTAGATAATGTTTTTCCCCTGAGGCAATTGGGGTTAAGTGACTTCCCCAAGGTCACACAGCTAGGACATGTTAAGTGTCTGAGGCCACATTTAAACTCAGGTCTTCCTGACATCAGGGATGGTGCTCTACCCACTGCACTACCTAGCTGCTCATAATCTAGATAATGTTAATTTGTGGTTTTCTAAGTCAATTTGCTTTCAGCAGGGTTCCATTTCTATTTAACACCACTGTCCCAAAGGCACAAAGCCAACAATGTGGTATATGTATAATTGTGCTTCTCTGGATAGGAAAGGGGCAGCAGTGGCCAGAATTCCTGAACCTGTCACCCAAAGGCTTCCCACTCTGCCTTAAGGAGGTAGTTCAATCCTGCTGTATCCAGGAAACAAAAAAAAACCAACAACAAACAAAACAAATAAACTAAATCCAAATAATGTTTCACTCATTATTCTGAATTTACACAAAACTAAAGTAAAACAGTATGGAAATATTAAGAACTATGATTAAACTTTAGAGTATTTGATTTATATAGTGAAAATACCTTTGATTTAACATGAATACAGATTCTCTACTAGACTTGTTTAAAATGTTCTAATACCAAACAAAAATTGAACCATTTAGAATTACTTTAGAATCCTAATCCAATATATAAAATCTAACAATAAAAAAGAATAATGTTTCATCAAGGGTGATAGATGATAATGCCCTTGAAAACCACTCAGGAGTCAGCAGTTTCTAGACTCTTGCTTCTCTCCCTAGATAAAACACATCCTTCTTCCCATGCCCCATGTTGAGTTCCCTCCTATGCTATCTAACATCATTGCCCACCTTATATCCTAAGATCCCATGAGTAAAACTTTTGTTTTTCCCACCTAATAAGCCCAGACTACCAAATGCATCCAGTCACAGTGTCTGGCATATGGTAGCAATGTCATAAATGTTTGAATTGAACAAAAGTAGATATGCAAAAAAAATGACTAAATTTGAAGAGAGATTGTATTGTGCAGCCGAGTCAAGAGGCTATCACTGACCAGCTCTGGCCCCTGACACCAGGTCCTCAGTGAAAAAAAAATCAGACAAGTCCAACCTCCTCTCCCCCAAACCAATCAGACTTCTTCCAACTCCAACAAGTCTCTTTCTGATCCTCCCCACCTCCACCTTGACCAGTAAGCCAAGAAAGGGACTTTGTTCTCCTGTCCTTAAAGTATAACCACATTAGAAAGAGAATATGAAGACTGAACCTGGCTAGGGGTGGGAGCTCCTGGAGAGTCCAAAGGAACCTAGGCAAAGAGGCCCTTGGGCAAAGCCAAATATTTGGAGAGAAAGAACCCACTCTAGCTTCCTGTTGGACCAATATCCCAAGGGAAAATTGGTCCTGGTCCAGGAATTGGCATCCTTCTTCCTTTTCTCTTCTTCCCTCCCTCTTCCTTGAATAAAGAAAGAGGCAGCTGAAGTATACAGGGAGAAAGAAAGGGGAAAAAAAGGTCTGGAGGTTGCTTTTAGCTTGCTTTGGAGAGTTCTTCCCACCATCTCCTCAGGGTTTCTGCCTTTTGTCTATAGGAGGATGGATTCATCCCCTTTCCCCAGTGGCAAAGTTTGACATCACTCTATTGGAAATGCTCCCCTATCTTCTGGTGCAGATGGGAGCTGTCAGCCAGTTCCTCCTCTTTGTTGAAGAGAAGGGAAACACATTTCCTATCAGAAAATGAGAAAACTGTCAGGTGCTTAAGCACATATGACAGTGATCTTTCCTCCCTAGGGGAAAATAGGATCCAGGCTGTAACAGCTTTGGCAGCTTCCAATGCTTTGAAAGAACATCAATACTCCCAACCATTGACAAGGATCGTAGGCATTGAAAGAGACATAGGATCATCATTTGGGGGGGCTTATTTTAGAGAAGTGGGCAGAAGTTGAGGGGCTTTCAGTCTCTTCCTTGGCTGGATATGGTGATCAATTAGCATGACTGAATTTTACAAGACATGCCCCCCCCAGCAATGTTTTCTCTCATTTTCCTGAGCTATAGATGACCATACTACAAAAATAAAATGTAGATTTCATGAGGTGAGCAGCAAATTGTGAGGTCTAAGCATATATATTTACAACTTACTCTCATATTCAAATAAACTTTACAACAAAGTTAATTTGACATATTTAACCATAGAATAATTGTTGTGCTACTTGGTAATTAGATATAAATGCTAAGCAATTCACATAAATGACTATAATTAGGATTTCATTTGTACAGCCAAACTAAGTTTTTCTCTTCTCATTTTGTTTTAGTTCTTCTTATCTCATTTCATGTGGAAGAAAATTAGATTTGTTTTTGCTTAGACTAAAAGAACAGAACTAGGACCAATTCAAATAAATATGTACTAAGATTCTACTAAGTACAATGCACAGCACTGGGAGCTGAGACTACAAAGATGAATAATGCTGCAATCCCTGCCTTCACAGAGTCTGCACTCTAATAAGCAGCTATATTGCATGCATGCAAATTAGGACTATTCAAAGCAAAATATGATAGGGGCAAAGAGAGATAAGAACAAAAGACTATGAAAATTTGATGGGAGAGATGCCTTTTTTTTTTGGATGAATAAACTATGTTATCAACTGCCATGGACATTATTAAGTGAAGAGAAGAATCTTAACAGGAGATGTCAGAAAGAATGTATTCCAAGCAGAAAGCATAGTGTGCATAAATAAGCATATTCCAAAGAGAGCAAAATGAGCTCAGGACACAACTGAGAATCAATTTGGTCTGAATATGAAAATATGCAAAGGAGAGAAGCATGAAATGAGACTGAAAAGACAATGGAAACCCTTAAATCCCAGGCTTGGGATTTATCTTTTCATCCTATAGGAATTAGAAAGTCAATGAAGGCTTCAAGCAGAAAAATGATATAATTATAACATATACTATGACACCTTAAGATTTTCAAAATCTTATTTAAAATCAAAATAAATATTATTTCATTTAATCCCCATAAAAATCCTATGATACAGGTGCTATTGATATCTCCATTTTACAGATGAGGAAATTGAGCTTAGAAGAGGTTAAGTGACTTTTGCCTGAGGTTGCACAATAAGTGTCAGAGATAGGACTCAAATCCAGGGAGATTGACTCTGGATTCTAGCCTTTACATCCCCTAGCTACCTTAGACCTGTGGAGACCTGCAAGGCTGATTGGGTAACTTTGTGAAAGGCGATTGAGAGAGGGGAAAGACTGGAGGCAGAGAAACCAATTAGAAGGCTACTTACTGTTCTTGTAAAGAGAGGCAATGAGGATCTGAACTGGAATGGGAACATAGTTAAGCAGAGAGGAGGGGATGAATATGAGCAATATATCAAATGGAAAAATTAAAAGACTTAAGTGATTGTATGTGGGAGGTGAAGAGAGGCAGATTTTTGGCTCAATGTAAGGAAAAATTTCCCAACAATTGGAATCATCTCAAAAATGGGATGGGCTAGTATGTTCCCACTGTTGAAAATCTTCAAGTAGAGACTAGATCACTACTTGCCATAGATGTTGTGGAAAGAATTCATGATTTCATGATTTGCACGGAGTTTGGATTAGATGATTTCCAAGGTTTCAACTCCAAGGTTCTGTAATTCCATTTTAGCTCTCTGGTATCTATAATCAATTCCAATGTAGACCATTTTCCTGAAACTATCATCTATCTGTCTACTCTTTGTATAATAATGTCTATCTTTGTATAATAATCAAACACAACACACAATTAGCTACTTATACAAGTTCTGAATCTTCCTCCCCCAGAATTGGGCTATTCTTAGTTCTGCTCTTTAGCTCTATGACCCAGGGCTGAACTTTCCATGGGCTTCACCTATGTGTGCTCATTCTGGCAGAACTTCCTTGTACCAGAACTTCATCTTCCCAGGAGTCCTGTAATAACTACTCTGTACCCTTAAACCAAATATTTTGCATGCTGAAGTGTTTGAGAAAGCAGGAAATACAGTAGTTGAAGTTGTGGATATCTTAGAAAGGGGGAATAAGGGAAATAAGCAATGATAACCAAATGTGAGTGATAGAAGTTAAGAGAGAGGGAAGGAAGGAGGGAGAGAGACAGAGAGAGGGAGAGAAGGAGAGGGGGGAACAGAGAAGAAAAGGGGAAGAGATGGAGAGAGAAAGAAAAAGGAACAAAGGAACAGAGAGGAGCAGGAGACAGAGAGAGAGAGAGAGAAAGAGAGAGAGAGAGAGAGAGAGAGAGAGAGAGAGAGAGAGAGAGAGAGAGAGAGAGAGAGAGAGGAAGGGAGGGAGAGAGGGAAGAAGGGATGGAGCTTTTATCCTCTTATTTTTTTTATTTAATGAGTGAACAGTTCTTCCTAGTTTAGTCCCCGATCATCTTTGACACAGCCCCAAAGTTACACTGACCAATCTGGAGCTCCTGGTTATATTTACCATTTAGAAAGAGGCACAAGTTTCACTGAAGGAGGGCATGGTGCATGTCCAGATCTTCCACTTATATTACCCAACAAAGAATTACGAGCCTTAGAATTCCAGAATACCTACCGGTTAGTCTACCTGCTTCAAGCATCTTTCACTCCAATCCATCCTCTATTTAACTCCTAAAATAGTTTTCCTAAAGAGCAGATCTCATTTTGTCTCACATATTCAACACCTCCCTACTGAATAAACTCCACTGGCTCCCAATCTAGAACCAAATGCAAAATCCTCTATTTGGTGTTCAAAGTCAATCAAAAAATTGAAAACACTTATTAAGCACTTACTATGTGCCAGGCACTTTGTTAAGTGCTAGGGATACAAAAAGAGGCAAAAGACATCATTTCTTGCCTTCAAGGAGCTTACAATCTAAGGGGGGATGCAACATGCAAACGTGTGTATACATATGTGTGCATATATGCACATTATACACATAAAAATGTATGCACACACTTTTGATAAATAGGAAATAATTAATATAAGGAAGGCCCTGGGATTAAGAAGGGTGGGGAAGCTGTCTGTAGGAGGAAGGATTTTAGTTGAAATTTAAAGGAAACTAGGGAGTTCAGTTATCAAGGCAGAGGAAGAAGGAAGTTCTAGGACAGGAGGAGGGCAGAGAGATGGGAGTGTCTTATTTGTGGAATAACCAGGAGTCCAATGTCGTTAGATTGAAGAATACTCATCAGGGAGTAAGGTATAAGAAGATGGAAAGGTAGGAGGGGGCCATCATGAAGGGCTTTAAACATCAAACACACAATTTTGTATTCCAGGATCTGTTTAAAGCCCTTCACAATGGCCTCCTCTTACCTTTCCAGAGGCAATTGCAAAGGAATAAGGAGCCACTAGAGTCCTTCCTAACCCAGCCCTCTTCTACTTGTCCAGTCTTCTTACACCTTTCACTGTTCTTCCTCCCCCCCACCCATACTCTTTGATTCAGTGACAATGACCTTCTTACTATTCCATGAACAAGAACTTCATCTTGTGTTTCTGGGGACTTTCTTTGGCTGTCCCCCATGCCTGGAATGCTCTCTTTCCTCATTTCTACCTACTGAGTCCCTTGGTTTTCTTTAAATCCCAACTAAAATTTACTCTTTTACAGGAAGACTTTCCCAACTCCTATTAATTCTAGTGCCTTCCTTTTTTAAATATCTCATTTAGCCTATACATAGTGCATTTGTACATATTTGTTTGCTTGTTGCCTCCTCCATTAGATTGTGAGCTCCTTGAGGGTAAGGACTGAATTTTGTCCCTTTTTGTATCTCTACCACTTAGCATACTGCATGATTCACAGTAAATCTTTAATAAACATTTATTGCTAACACTTGGTAAAAATGAGTTTCAGCCAAAGGATAAATGACATATCAGATTTTTTCTAGTCCCAGAAGGGAATTAAAAAACTAAAAAGTTTTTGGATACCTCCAAGTGAGATGTGATAGTAAAATGACTAATTAAATTTATTTGACTACCAAGTTACTAAATTAATTTATTATCTTTACTAAATTTATTTATTATTATATGATACTAAATTTATTATATATTACCATTAGATATATTATTATTTATGATCATTACTAAATCAAAAAAGAAGTAGAGATCAGCAAAAAGCCATGAACAAAGTGCCAACTTAACTATTTTGCCATAAAGAGGATGGCGTAATTCACATTTCTATTATCTTTAAAGGTTACAAAAGTTTCTTTGGCGTGATGTAGTCTAGCAGGTATTGTCAATGAAATCAACCCCATTTTAAAGATGAGTAAATTAAGGATTAGAAAGATGAAATAAATAACTTGCTCCCAAGTCACATAGCTAGTGTTGGAGACTGAAAATGAATCCAAGTCATTTGATTCCAGGTTTTCTACTTTGCATTACCCTACCCCATCTTTCAAAACAGAAACCTCGTGCACAAAAAAACATCATGTCCTGTGTGACATAGAACAAATACACTTCAGCTGAAACTGTGTTCACTCTGAAAAGGATAGGGGTTGGAGATCAGGATCTAAGCCACAAGAGTATAAATAGTATCAGATTTTTCTTTTTTTCCTGGTTGGGAGAAAACCATAAATTTGGAAATAAAGACAACATGAAAATTAAATAAATTGATAAATGTTAAACATTTTGAACAAGATTAATTTTATTACAATTATGATCCTGACATAAAATCAGGGGAAACAAAATTCATTCAAATAGCACAGTTCATGACTTTTTTAAAAAGCATAACCATTAGCAAAGTGAGATTCACAGCTTCTTTATTTTGAGATCACTGGATCTCTTTCTGATAAAGTTTGTCACTGTTGCTTTTATGCAGTTGTTGATGTAGCTTCTGATAATTCTGTTTCCCTTGCTGTGCATTATTTCATGCCTTCCCAAATTTTTATTCCTTAGAGTGGAGTGGGATCATTGGGTGGAAGGGTATGGAGAGTTTTGCAACCATAATTGTACATGCTTCCAAATTGTATCAATGGACTCTGACATCAATATGCCTGCCAAATATCTTTTGCTCAGCAAAATAATCCAGGCACTGGGTGGGATCTAAGTAATATAATAATAATAATAATAATAATAATAATAGCTACCACTTATATAAATGCTTACTATGTTCCAGGCACTCTGCTAAGCACTTTACAATTGCTATTTATTTGATCCTCATGGCAACCTTAGGAGGTAGCTGCTATTATTATCTCTATTTTACAAATGTGGAAACTGAAGCAGGGAGTGGATAAGTACCTTGCTTAAGGTTGTGCAGCTACTAAGTGTCTGTAAGAGTGGATTTGAACTCAGGTTTTCCTGTGTCCAAGCCCAATGCACAATCATACTATCTACATAACTGTTTCTTTAGTCAGACAATTAATAAACATTTTTTAAGTGCCTATTATTGGCCAGACACTGTGCTTAGTAGTGGGAAAAGGTGGTCCTTCTCCTCAAGAAGCTCTCAATCTAATGGGGGAAGACCATACATACAGAGAAGATGAAAAAAGGGGCATCACCCCTGGCATGATGAAGTCCACAGGAGTACAGCCAGGTGGTACTGCCCTGGGGCACCTTCCTTAAATGGAGGATTTGGCATCTTCAATTCCCCAATAATAAAAAAAATTAATATTGTATAATTCTTTAAATTTTGCAAAATATTTTCTTTAGGTGATCCCTTCTTGCAAATGTTAGAAATTCTAATAGTTATTATAATAACTAGTATATATACATATATAGTGATTTAAGTTTGAAAAGCACTTTACCAATATTATTTTATTTTCATAACTACTCTGAGGGGTAGTGGCTATTGTTATTGCCATTTTACAGATGAAGAAACTGAGGCATACAGTGGTCAAGTGACTTTTCCAAAGTCACATAACGATTAAGTGTATGAAATTTGAACATAGGTTTTCCTGTCTCTTGATCCAGTTCTCTAGCCACCAGGTTCCATGTTTTACAGATTAGGAGATAGGGTTTGAAATGTCATCACTTGCCCCTCTGCAATTTTATGGCTAGTGAAAGATGATATAATATTCAGATCCAAACTTCTTAGCTCCAAATTCAGCCCTTTTTTTTAATTGAACTTTTATTCATATTAATATTTCTTTCCTTTAGATGACCTTGGCTCCCTTATTAAATTAAAGTCCTCAGGAACCAATGCTAGAGTTGGGGCAGGAGTTTTTTTTTTTTTTAATAAAGCTTTTTATTTGCAAAACATATGAGTGACCTTTCAACATTGACCTTTGCAAAAAAACTTTTTTTTCCCAAGCTTTTCCTTTCCTTCCCCCCACCTGCCACCCCTAGATGACAGGTAATCTAATACATGCTAGATAGGATAAATTATATGATAAATACAATACATGTATGCATATCTACACAGTTATCTTACTGCACAAGAAACATCAGATCTAGAAAGAGAAGAAGAAAAAAAACAACCTAAGAAGGAAAACAGAATGCATGGAAATATTCACAGAAAGCGTTAAAATGCTGTGTTGTGGTTCACTCTCAGTTCCCACAGGCCTCTCTCTGGATGTATATGACTATCTTCATCGCAGCACAACTGGTTTGAATCACATCATTGTTGAGGAGAACCATGTCCATCAAAATTGATCATCGTATAGTCTTGTTGCTGTGTATAATGTTCTCCTGGTTCTGCTGATTTCACTCAGCATCAGTTCATGCAAGTCTCTCCAATCCTCTCTGAAATCCTCCTGTTGGTCATTTCTTACAGAACAATAATATTCCATAACATTCATATACCATAATTTATTCAGCCATTCTCCAATTGATGGGCATCTTTTCAATTTCCAGTTTCTTGCCACTACAAAAAGGGCTGCCACAAACATTTTTGCACATGTGGGTCCCTTTCCCTCCTTTAAAATCTCTTTGGGATATAGGCCCAGTAGAAACACTGCTGGGTCAAAGGGTATGCACTGTTTGATAACTCTTTGAGCATAGCTCCAAATTGCTCTCCAGAATGGTTGGATCCGTTCACAGTTCCACCAACAATGTATCAGTGTCCCAGTTTTCCCACATCCCCTCCAACAGCTATCATTATCATTTCCTGTCATTTTAGCCAATCTGACAGGTGTGTAGTGGTATCTCAGAGTTGTCTTAATTTGCATTTCTCTGATCAATAGTGACTTGGAGCACCTTTTCATGTGAC
>JAJPUD010000389.1:330790-367811 GCA_023553655.1 Myrmecobius fasciatus | reverse complement strand
ATGATGACCTCTAGTTCTTCTTTGGTCACAAATTCCTTCCCCCTCCACAGGTCTGAGAGGTAAACCATCCTACATTGTTCTAATTTGTTTATAATATCATTCTTTATGCCTAGATCATGAATCCATTTTGACCTTATCTTGGTATATGGTGTTAGGTGTGGGTCAATGCCTAATTTCTTCCAGACTAGTTTCCAATTATCCCAGCAGTTTTTGTCAAATAGTGAGTTTTTATCCCAAAAACTGGGGTCTTTGGGTTTATCAAACACTGGATTACAATTGTCATTGAGTATTTTGTTCTGTGAACCTAACCTATTCCACTGATCCACTACTCTATTTCTTATCCAGTACCAAATGGTTTTGGTGACCACTGCTTTATAATATAGTTTTAGATCTGGTGCAGCTAGGCCACCCTCATTTGCATTTTTTTTCATTAATTCCCTTGAAATTCTTGACCTTTTGTTTTTCCAGATGAATTTTGTTGTTATTTTTTCTAGTTCAGTTAAATAATCTCTTGGGAGTTTGATAGGTATAGTACTAAATAGATAGATTAGTTTAGGTAGTATTGCCATCTTTATTATATTCGCTCGACCTATCCAAGAGCACTTGATGTTTTTCCAGTTGTTTAGATCTGACTTTATTTGTGTGGAGAGTGTTTTGTAGTTTTGCTCATATAGATCCTGACTTTCCCTTGGCAGATATATTCCCAAATATTTTATACTATCGATAGTTATTTTGAATGGAATTTCTCTTTGTATCTCTTGCTGTTGCATTTTGTTGGTGATGTATAAAAATGCTGATGATTTATGTGGATTTATTTTGTATCCTGAAACTTTGATAAAGTTGTGGATTAATTCTAATAGTTTTTTAGTTGATTCTCTAGGGTTCTCTAAGTAGACCATCATATCATCTGCAAAGAGTGATAATTTGGTTTCAAATTCAGCCCTTTTAATCTCACATTACCAAATTACACTAATTTTCCAAAAATGATTACTGGAACCCTTGACATAAATATAATGGCATTTATTTAACACTTTAAGGTTCACAAAATGAATTCCTTACAATTATCCCTTAAGATAGGTAGAACAAATATTATCATCCTCCTTTTGTAGATGGGAAAATCAAGGTTCAAAAAATTATGACATAAATATGATTTCCATCATACTATATTCAGAGACAGTATTCAAAATGAAGTTTCCTGATGTCAAGGCCAATATTCCTTCCTCTCTATCATACTATCCTCTCTCTACCATGTCCCTACATCTCACTTAAGGGCATCTCCATCTCTTCCCCAAGTTGTAGGATTTATCCCAATGTCACTCACAAATAACTCAGAATTCCAAAAGGTGATTTCTTTAAAAGGAAAACAATCCATATAAGTAAGCATCCTCTTAGCTACGGAATTATAATGTAACTGGGATGGATGCCTGCAGAATGGGTCAAAAATCCTCAGTGGGTTCTCATCCAAAGACTAGGAGCCATTATTGTGAGGAGAAAAGACAGCCTCTTTTTCCTGTCATCAAAAAGGAAGCTGATATTTTGAGAAGGAAAGGAGAGACTATAAGCATCTCACTGAGTACCTCTCTACCTTTCTATTACTGCCACTAATACTGCCTTGATAGGAGGCGAGTTGAGACACTAGCAAAACATGGCAGCTAAATCATGTGGGGTTCCCATCACTTACTCTGGTTCTCTTGCTAAGCCTATATCCCATCTGTCATTTTGTTTAAGAATTTACTGCTTTCCTGATTTTAGAAAGACCTGGAACAATTTATATGAACTGAGTGAAACAAGCAGAACCAGGAATACATTGTACATAGTAACAGCAAGAATGTCCAATGATCAACTATGAAAGACTTGTTTCTTCTCAATGGTTCAGTGATCTAAAGCAATCCCAATAGAATTTGGATAGAAACACCATCTACATCCAGAAAAAGAACTGTGGAGATTGAATGTAAATTGACACATACTATGTTCACTTCTTTTTAAGGTTTTTTTTTCCCTTTCTCCAGTGGTTTTTCCCTTTTGTTCTGACTTTTTTCTCCCAACATGATTCATAAAGTAATGTGTTTAAAAGAAGAGAATAAAAGAAAAAAGAATGTATTATTTGAGTGATAAATGTGGAAATATGTATAGAAGAATTGTGCATGTTTAGCATATATTGGGTTTCTTGCTGTCTAGGGGAGATGGGAGGGGGAAGGGAAGAAGAAAAATTTGGACACAAAGTTTTACAAGGGTGAATGTTGAAAGCTATCTTTCCATATATTTTGAAAATAAAAAGCTATTATTTTAAAAAGTAATTTATTGCTTTCTATATTTGTCACGTGTTTCTGAAAGATGGCATCCTTCTAAGATATTGTTCCTTCTGCATCATTGTCCTTTGAGGGACTAAAAACAGCTGAGCTGGAAGTTATGGTCAGCCAAGATCCATAGAGGGGGGATTCTCTTTAAAGTTCAGTTTGTTTTGGTTTTTGCATTTCTGTTTCTTCTTTGCTATCTACCTTTTCAATGTTGCTCTTATGTTCCTTTTCTTTCCATGCTGTCATATTTCTCACAAGCATTGTGGGTCACCTAGTGAACAGAGGGCTACCCTTTAAGTCAGGAAGATCCAAGTTCAAGTGTGGACCTATATCATCTGGGTGACCTTGGACAGCAGCTCTTTAACCTCTGGATGCTTTAGGAAACTCTTTTAAGCCTAGAGTCTCAGAGAAGGGCTCACTTGTCTCATGAGAGGGAGTTTCCTCATCTGGGAATTTCCATTTCCCATGAAGTCATATTTGCTTATGGTCTCTCAGCAGACTGTGAGCTCTTTGAGGGCAGGGAGCCTTCCTTCATATCCCTGGCACTTAGTACAGTGCCTGGCACACTTTTGTTGCTGTTCAGTCATTTCAGTCATATCTTACTCTTCATGACCCCATTTAGGGTTTTCTTGGCAAAGATACTGCAGTGGTTTGCCATTTCCTTCTCTAGTGCATTTTGCAGATGAGGAAACTGAGACAAACAGAGTTAAGTGACTTGCTTAGTCAGCCATCAAGGAAGCTGGTTGGATTTGAACTCAGGAAGATGGGGCTTCAATGCATATTGACTAACATACTGCCCTTTTCTTCTCCAACTACTTTATTTACCTTGCATGGCTTGAATTTTCGAACCCCTCACTCTCTTAGTTGCCCTCCCTTGGACATACCCCAGCTTATGAATGTTCCGTGTATAGCCCTGGACATAGGACTCCAAAAATTGTGGAATAAAGTGAAACTTTGTATTCCCAGAGCTTAGCTCAGTGCCTGGAAACTCCCTCCTATTGGACACCCTACCTTCATTTCTGCTATTTTATGTTATCCTTCCGGACCCTCTCTCTCACTGGCAGTATTAGGGTAAGTGCTATATGTAAGCCTAGGGAGGGAGGCAGTAACAATGGGAGCAGGCTCCTGCTGCTGTCAGGTACCGCTCTTTGGACCAGACTTGGATGTGACTATAGTACCTTGCATACTTTGTTTTCTCTTTCCTGCTTTTCAGTGAAATATTGGAGAAGAAATGAACCAAGCTGTGAACTTGTGAGCTTCAAAACATCAGGAGAGATACCAAGAGTCCAAAGTTTGCAGCAAAAGCAGGTGAGGTATCAGTTCTGCAGCAAAGGGCTGCTAGTTTGACCCAGACCACCAGTGCACTGACCTCAGGCAAGAGGGAGCAGCTCTAGTCCACACCTACATGGGACAATGCTTTTTAGTAAACATTTTCCATTTGAGTTTTCTCTCCCCAGGGATGGAAATGGTACAGAGGACATAGTACCCCGAAATGGGTGGGGAAGTGGAGAGGGCGCCCTTGTACTGTCTTTGCTGTAACTTTTCAGTCAATATTCTTTGGTGGGTGGAGCAGAGATGGAATCAGGGGGACCTGAGTTCAAAGCTATTCGATCCTAGGCAATTCACTTAATCCTATTTGCCTCAGTTTCCTCAACTGTAAAATGAGCTGGAGAAGGAAACGGCAAATTACTCTACTCTCTTTGCCACGAAAACCCCAAATGGGGTCACGAAAAGTTGGACTTGACTAAAGCAACTCAACAATAGTTAAATGATATCAGAGTGCTAATCACAGGGTTGATTAATTATATACCCAAGATACTAACTGCACCTGGTGATGGATATTGGGGCTTGAGCTGACAGTATTAAAGAGATTCCTCAACCCCCCAAGAATCTCCCTAGAACCATAAGGGGAAGATGTCTTATTCCAGCATTCTAACTTGTCAGTATGAATGGGAGTTAGGATAAGTAAGTTCTGCCCCCATCAAAGTTTATATAAGCAACTTGTCTTTTTCTTTAAGCTCCAGTGATTATGTGCCTAAATCTTGATTAATTTTGTCTAATCATTGTTGTTACAACACAATTTTTTGAAACTATTATTTCATTGCACATTTCCTGAATATCAGTTGTATTATAGTTTTAAGTAGGCTATTGGAGGCTGGCCTGGAAACCTGGCTCCCTTTTGTAACAGAATTTCTATGGGAAATTGTTTTCTAAGGTCTAAATTGATTCATAAATGAACTTTAGCAAAGGGTCTGATACCAAAGTGGGGCCTACCTCTTTCACTGTGATATTATTTTTAAAAATAGGCTGAAATTGCTAAGCTATGTTTCTTAAAGTTCTTTCACTAACTGTAGAGTTATCACCATCATTGTAGCACTTTAATATAATGCTTTAAAGTTTACAAAGCATTTTTCAAATATCTCTTTTTAATATCTTACTTTAAAGCAGCACACCTTTCTGTGTAAGACAGGGGCTCTTATAATCCTTCTGGTGTCAAGGACTTTTTGGATAATCTAGTGAAATCTGTGCATCTCTTCTCAGAATAATATTTTTAAGTGCATATAACCTACTAGATAGAATTGCAAAGAAAGCCATATATTTTGAAATATGATTATAAAAATATTACCATAAAAAGTCTAGGCAAGGATAATTTGTAATATACATGCTGGTCCTTCAAGTACAAAAGTTATTGTTAAAGGTTTTTATTTTAAAAATAAAGAGACTTTCCTCTTATTTACACTAAAAACAGATAAAACAAATAAAGTCAACAAGGCCCAAAGTAGGGTAGATCTTATCTTTATTTTATTCTATTAGGAAAATAAGCACAGAAAGGACATGTGTCCTGCTGGAAATGACACAGTTTGTAACAGAGCCAAACTTAGAATTTTGGGGACTCATCACCCAATTTAGGGCCCTTTTCAGAGGGACCTTGGTCAAGGAGAATTCATACATGAAAAAAAAGAACAATGAAGGAGGAAGAATAAGGTGTAACCATATTAGGGTAGCATTGTAAATTTAAAATTTCCTCAAAGATTGCTTTGATGACGCAGGCAAATGATACACAAATGTCCATATAAAAAACATTGGACACTCCCATATCCATATATACCTGTGTGATACAGGAAATCCTGTAGTGGGGTGGCAGGGGCAGATTGTACATTGATTCATTTATACTGCCCTAAGCCCATGAGGTTCACAATTCAGGACAGGACTGGGTCTGTGTAGGGGGAATTGTTCAGTTGTATGTGACTCTTCATGGCCCCATTTTGGCTTTTTCTTTTTTCCTTTTCTTTCCTTTTCTTTCCTTCCTTCCTTCCTTCTTTCCTTCCTTCCTTCTTTCCTTCCTTCCTTCCTTCCTTCCTTCCTTCCTTCCTTCCTTCCTTCCTTCCTTTCTTTTTTTGCTTTGGCAATTGGGGTTAAGTGACTTGCCCAGGGTCACACAGCTAGGGAATGTTAAGTGTCTGAGACGAGATTTGAACACAGGTTCTCCTGACTTCAGGGCTGGTGCTCTATCCACTGAGCCACCTAGCTGCCCCTATTTTGGGTTTTCCTTGGCAAAAAATTACTTAACCCTAAATGCCTCAGTTTCTCATCTGTAAAAGGTAAAGTGAAGAAGGAAATGGTAGGGGGAATAAATCTGTACATCTATAATATATGTCAGTTATTGATTCTGAGTTGAGAATCTATGTGACATGGTGGAGAGCCAACCCCAGGGCCATCTAGTCCTAGATTCAAGTCTTGACTCTGATACAGCCTGGCTGTGTGGTCCTGTGCAAGTCACCTAATTCTCTAAGTCTAAAAATTACACAGAAAATGCCAACTTGCCTAATTTTAGGGAGCCTTCTCATCTGGAAGTTCCTTATACCATTAAACCTACTCCTTATCCCATTTCTGAGTAGCAGAACTAACACAGTTTATCACTTTGGATGGGGGTGGGATGGGGAGGGTTATCTTTAGGTAGGATCAGTTTTCATGACAAGAAAACAGGGCAGTAGGTGAATGTTGTTCCCTGTCCCCCCCTATCTTGTCATTGACTCAAAGAATGTTCCCCCTGCCTTTTCCTTCTCCAATCATGTCTTGATTCTTTGTGACCTATTTGGAGTTTTCTTGTCAAAGATGCTGGAGAGTTTTTTGCCATTTCCTTCTCCATCTCACTTTACAGATGAGGAAACTGAGGGAAACAGGGACATGTGACTTCCTCAGGGTCACACAGCTTACACATCTCTGAAGTTGAAGACAAATTCAACTCTTCCTGACTCTCGGTCTGTGTTCTATTGCCTCATCTAGATGCCCTTAACCCAGAGAAGCAAAATTACAAGCTCCAAACCTAAGTGAGCTTTTCTGTTTTAAGTTCCACCAAGAGGAGGGATAGAAATGAATATTTTCTTTGCATATTGAAGCATAGAAAAATGATCCCCCCTTTTTAAAAGTTTGTGAAGGAGCAAAGACAAGTAGAAAGGAATGTTTAACTATCTCTGTATCCTTGGGCTACAGCAAACAGTTCAGAGATAAGCTGAAGACCATTGGGAATAAACAGTTTATTGACCATACTTTGAGGTCTGTGGAGAAAACAGGTGCAGGTGACAGGCCAGGGCTAGAGACAGAGAACAGATCAAACAGATTTGGAATTGTAGAAGAAAGGGCAAAGGGAGGTTAGAAAGGAAAGGGGAATTTCTGAGAAAGCTGAGCATACAAAGTCGAATCATTCCCAGATCTCAAAGTGAGCAGGGACTACCCCAGGACCCCCTTTTTGCAAAGAAAACAAGTTCAGGGCAGAGCTACAGAATTTCTTCTTGCCCCAGGCAGGCTACTTAGAGGCTGGCTTGTTTGATATTGAGAGACTCAAGAAATTGACCAGGTTGAGATTTTAGTGAATAAGTGAAATGCTCCCTTATTGGAGATTCAGAAGGTTAATGTCTTTGATCAACTGGGGTAGGGCTACAAACTCAAAATAATTCATATTACTCTGGCTTTGCTCATGCCAGCTTGGCTATATGTCTGTGTCACTTTAAGATTTGCAAATCTTAAAGTAATGTAGACATATTTTCAAAACTCTTTCCTTGCTATAACCCTATTCAGGAGAAACTTTAAGAGTATTATTATCCTCATTTTACAGATGAGGAAACTGTGATTCAGAAAGCTAAACCTAGTACTAGGACCTTCACCCGTTTTTGCTTCTGCCCTTTTTGATCTGTTCCCTGATGACCTCAAGCTTACTTGGTAATGATAAAGGAGAAAGGGGAAACTGGATTTAGAGTAGAGGAGATTCAAACCTTGACTCTGCTTCTTTTTCTATCTGAATGACCTTAAGCAAATCATTAGGCCTCAGTTTCCTTATCTGTAAAATGGGAGCATGGAGTTGGAGAGGGAGCTTGGTGGCACAATGACTAGGATGCTGGATTTGGAATCAAGAAGACGTGTTTAAATACTGCTTTAGAACATAGAACATTAGAAGAAAGAATGTTAGAACTAGAAAAACCTCAGAGCATTGAATGTCAGGTGGAAGGGATCTCAGAACATAGAATGTTAGAGTAGGAAGGATCTCATAGCACTGAATGTCAGGTGGAAGGGACCTCAGAACATAGGGTGTTTGTGTGACCCTGGGTGGGTCACTTCATATTTATAAATCTCAGTTTACCCATCTGAAAAATGAAGAGGTTGGATTCAGTGAACTCCAAAGTTCTTTCCATCTTCCAAATCCAAATCAAACTAAACCAAAGACTCAGTGGATATGTTCATTTTGCTTATGCCATGTTCTATGTTCTGAGGTCCCTTCCATCTTTGATATAATGTTCTAATACTCCAGTTCTAACAATCCCGTTCTAAAATTCCCACTTTCAGAAAAAACCTGGCCCTTTTCTGGGTCTGTGGGAACAGTAGATGGTGCTGTGGTTGTGTTCCTTCCCTAGGCCTTTTTTTCCCCTCCCAAAACAATCTTACTTTGCATACTAAAATCTCTCCAATCAAAGGAACTTTCTTCTTTCCTCCTAGTTGTGGTAAAGGAATAACTCACTCCATCTTTGCAGACTCTCTGGCCCTGGACTGTGGTAGCAAGCAGGCACCCACCCTGACCAGGGCTGGGGTGAAACTCCTTGAGCTGGCATGGGGCTAACAAGACGCTCACCCCAGGGGACTCCACTGTGTTCTGGTTCAACCAGAAATTCTCGATGTGCCCTTAGAGGATCAAGGGGCCTTTTCCAGGTTGCCACGGAGCAGGTTTTCCAGCTTGGCTGTATCAGCTGAGACTTTGAAGCCCTGAGCTTTGGTGATTGCTTTTGGAGACTATACGTCTGGCTCCTTCTTGCCTTTTGCCACCTGGACACTAGCGAAAGTGTTTGTCTGGAAATCCCATAATGACTGTCCAACTTAACTTAGAAGGGGGGCATGATTTGGTCTTTTGAATGGAGCTCTCTATTCTGCAAATTATCAGCTCATGCATTTATTTCTTTTCTGCCCAGATAATTGGGTAGGTGCTTGCCTGAAGGAGGAGGAAGGAGGAGGGATAGACAAGTGGCTCTGCTTCATTTTCAAAAAAAAAAAATCCCCCTTACCCCCCTCCAAGACATTGCTGCTGGTTGAGATTAGAAGGAGTTGAACTGAATAGGGGAGGGTTTAAGGATCTATTTATACCTGAGTTTAAGCAGACACAGTGTAGGCTGAAATGCTATAATTATTTCCCTTTTGCTGGTTCTCACCATCCTGTGGCAGCATTTTTAAACTGATTCTCTGCTATGCACAGGAAAACAAAACAAAACAAAACCAAAAAATACCCCAAAAACAAAACAAGGAAGCACCAGCTGAGCTCCTCCTTGGGATTAGGGCTCCCCAGTTTTGCTTTCTTCTCCTGCCCTACTTTACCATTCTGGCTGGGGCAGTTATGGTGTCTGTGGGTAGAGAGATACATTTAACAATCAATCAATTTATCAGTCACCTTTGATTTTACCACCTACCACTCTGATGTTTTCTAGAGCCAAGGGGATGGGCCTGGTTTTTCATCTCATTCCCAGGAATGTTTTAAAATCTTCAGGACAGGCTTGTCTGATGAGATGGAAGCCTGGAATTTAGCATTTATCTGTCAATCAATCAATCAACAAACATTTATTAAATACCTATTACATGCCAACCAGCATTTATTAAATATCTACTACATGCCAGACACTGTGCTGGGTTCTGGGAAGGAAAAGACAAAAAATAAAATCTTGGTTCCCAAGAAACTTATGTTTACAAGAGATCAAGACTAAGGCTTGTGATTTTTTTATACAGGGAACTTCCTGGTAAGGAAACTCCCTCTACCAGCCTGGGTCAGCACCTTTTCTACAATTTATGATCTTAGACAATTACCTAAAACACAGAGAAGCCACGTGGCTTGCTTGGAGTCACATGGCCCATTGATGTCAGGAATAGGACTGGGTTCAAGGCCTGTTCCCTATCCACCGTGCCATAGGGCCTCTTGGCAGCCTATATTTACAAGGTCTCTAAAAATATCTCAACTGGCAAGATGTGAGGAAATATTGACAGCAGAAGAAGCTGCCCCCTGAGCAAGGTTTCAGGGGAATGAGAGAGACCAGGGCCAGGGGGCCGTGGGAGTCCAGCCTAACAATTGGTGACAACAATGTCTCTCCCTCCTTCTTCTGTGGAAACAGAGGGAAGTCTCTCTATTTTCTCTCCCCAGGATTCAGCCACATCCTACTGTTCGGTTTCTTGGCCCCTTAGCTTTTCTAGGGCTCACTGTGCTGCAGTGAAAGATTCCCAGGTGGCTGAGGAAACCTTCAACCCCTCCCAGAGGGTCTGCCTCCCTAACCCACTTTCCCAGGACTCCTTCCTGGGACAGTACCTCCCTCATTCTCTTACTGACTCACTGGTAGGGCCTTTAGGAAGAGGTCCCCCCAACTTGCTAAGGTGGAAGTCTGGGTTTTTTTGCAAACTTGTCAGATTATCTCCTATGGGTGCTGGAGAGACCCCCATTGTTCTTGCTTTCAAAGTCATGTTAGCCCAGCCATGGGCAGGTGAGATGGGCTTGCCTTTATTTGGAAGTAAAATCATGGGACAGTGAATAGAGCTGGGAGGGTCTTTCCCCCTACCATCTCCAGAGGTTCTGACTCTCTTTTGTATCAGGGTACTATCCCTTTGGCAGTCTGATGAAGCCCATGAACCTTTTTTAGAATATTTTTAGCAGCATAAAATAAAATATATAGGATTACAAAGGAAACCGATTATATTGAAATACAACCATCAAAATATTTTTTAAAATACCATGATAAAAAATTCATGGATCTCAGGACAAGAATTCTTAATTCTAATCCAAAGCTCTTATTTAACAGTGGAGGGGATTTTGGAGGCCGGGGGGGAGTGACTTATATAAGGTCACACAGCAAATTGGGAGCTCTGTTGAGATAAGGACTCAGATCTCCTGATTCATGTCTCCATTGACATTGTAGTAACATTGTAACATTGACATAATAATGTTGCCTGAAGCAATCCTGTAAATATCTAAGGAAGTATTTATGGAGAAAAATATTTAGATATGTACACATCCTTATTTATTAGAGCTTACAACTGAAGAAAGACAATGCCATTCAATTCAATTTTTTTTTCAGTTCAATTTAATAAGCTTATATTTAGGGCTGACTCTGTGCAGAGCTCTGCTGGGTCTGGTCTCTGCCCTTGTTGGAAATTACAGTCTAGTAATTCTAGTAGAAAAATACAAGACTGACAAAGTGGTTAGCCATCTCATTAAGACAGAGCCCTCCTACAAGGCCTTTCTATTAGCATTTTCTCAGAAAGCACCGACATGGCATGGAGTACTACAGTTATTTCTAAACTTGATATGACTGAAACTCACAAGAATACAAGAAAATGCTTAAGTCAGGAGAGAACAAAGCATTATGGGAATGATGGAAGGAAAAAGGGTCATTCTAATTAGGAGAAATGAGAAGGCTTCATGGAGGAAATGGCCTTTGAGTGGGACCTTGAAGGATAAACAGAATTTCTGAATCTGGAAACGGAGATGGTAGTTAAACAGACCTTCCTGGGATATACAAAGAGTAGAACGGAAACATTAAATCAAGACACAAATGGAAAAGTTCTTTATGTTATGGAGAAGCAGAGAAAAAATTGGCCTCTGGGGGCCACTTGAGGGAATATGCACCCAGAGCTCCCCAGGGAAATTTCTGGGACTGCGTGGAGGTGGTGACTCATTGCTTGGGCCTTTGGGATGATGAATGTCCTGGCTATCTCCAGCCATGGGGTGGCCCAGTGCTGAAAGAACTTGGCGTTTTGGTAGGATGTGATAAATCCTGAGTGGTCCTTTGTTCTTCCCTTTCCCATCATAGTGGCTGGGGGGAGAGAAGGTGCTATATCAATTACAGCTTTTCTGTGTCATGGATCCCCTTTGACAGTCCAGTGAAACCTATGCATCCTTCTCAAAATAGTGTTTTTAAATGCATAAAATAAGATCCATAGGATTACAAAGGAAACTAATTCTATTAAAATGCAGTTATCATAGATCTCAGATTAAGAATGCTAGTGTTAGAAGGACAGAAACTTCTGGTTGTGATTCCTCAGTGGAGCTGGCAAGTAATGCACTCTGTCCTGTTTTTTTTTTCCTCTCCACCCCCACCCATGGCTCCCCTTTTGGACTTAAGCAGGCAGACTAGCTCTTGGACTCCCAGCAATCTTGACTACTTGATAGTAAACAGTAAGGCACTCTGAAAGACAAAAGGTATAATATGTACCAGACAAGTCAAACCACCACTACCTCAACTATTTTTTAAATATTAAAATGAAAACTTAATAAAAATAAAAAATAAAATACAATATTAATATTTTGTTTTCTAAGTTAATATGCAATTTGCAAGAATTCTTAAGTGGTATTTATGACCTGTTTTCATTTTTTTAAATAATAGCTTTGATTTTTCAAAATATATGCAAAGATAATTTTCAGCATTCACCCTTACAAAAAATTGTGTTCCATATTTTTCTCTCCCTCCCTTCCTCTAGGGAGCAAGTAATCCAATTTAGGTTAAACATGAACAGTTTTTTTCTAAACATATTTCCACATTTATCATGCAAAAAGGTTAAAAATGAGAAAAAAACAAGCAAGCAAACACCAAAAATAAAAATGATGAAAATACTATGTTTTTATCCACATACAGTCTCTATAGTTCTTTCTCTGAATGTGGATGGCTCTTTCCATCACAAGTCTATTGGAATTGCCTTTAATCATCTCATTGTTGAAGAGAGCCAAGTCCATTTTAGTTGATCATCACATAATTTTGTTGTTGGCTGTGTACAATGTTCTCTTGGTTCTAATCACTTCACTTAATATCAATTCATGTAAGTCTCTCTAGGACTTTCTGAAATCAGCCTGCTGATCATTTCTTATAGAATAATAATATAACCTATTTAGCCATTCTCCAATTGATGGGCATCCACTCGGTTTCCAGTTCCTTGACACTACAAAAAGAGCTGCCACATTTTTGCACATGTACCAACTTAATTATTTAGATTCCAGTGGAGATGACCTAAGACCCTGAACCCAAAAGCCTTAGATATGCTAGTGTTCCTTGCATACCAGCTTCTAGTTCTTAAAGCATCATTTTAGGAAGCAATTCCATGGAGATGCAATCTAGAAACTACTTCTGTGGATGCTGCTGTCACAGCTATTTGAAGACCCAGAATAGAGAGTTCCCTCCATTAAAGTCCTTAGCATTATCAAATGGTTTAACATTAGAAACTGACATTAGATTATCACAAATTGCATTAAAGAAAACACACTTTTTTTTTTTGCTGAGGCAATTGGGGTTAAGTGAATTGCCCAGGGTCACACAGCCAGGAAATGAGGCCAGATTTGAATTCAGGTCCTCTTGACTTCAGGGCTGGTACCCTATCACTGTGCCACCTAGCTACCCCTTGACACACTATTTTTTACTTTGTCATATTTCCCCAAGGACTACAGGGTCTTTCTTTATATCTGACTTGCTACTGAAACTCTCCAGATGTATTTCCACTAAAATATGAGCTCTTTGAGGGCAGGGTCTGTTTCACTTTTTTTGGTTTGTAACCCCAGTGCTCTGCATATAATAAACACTTTACAAAGGCTTTTCATTCATCAATTGATTCATTCCTGAATGGGAGACTGATCCTGGTTTTCTAGGTTGACATATTCAGTATGTGAGCATGGATAGTCCAAACATCCTGGATCCAATGAGAAAAGCTGTTAGTTGTGGCAGATACAAGCACAGTTGAACCAAAAGTTTAGCAAAGGTTTGGGTTTGAAATATAATAATGTAGAACTGAGGTAAAATGTAAAATGCCTAATCAGGCAACTTTATATTTTGGTGGACTTGCATATGAACTGCCCAGTAGATTTTAACAATGGTTATGTTAATAAATCCTGTTTTTAAATCACTGTTAATGCCCAATTTAAGTCTTTTATGTTTAGCATTCCCTTAATGTGAAAGAATAAATTAACTATTTTGAACCTAATTCATATTGGGCATTGAGTGCCTTTTTAGGCTTCCTTTTTGGGGGAGGCAGTTCACTAAATTTACAAAAATTAAAACTGTCCCTGGGATTTGGTGGGCGCCAGAGTATTCAAATAGGAAGTCCAACTCTTCTTAGTGGAAGTGATCTTTTCCACTTCTGCACTTGATCCAAACTATTTACCTGCATACAGAATAGGGAGTGCTATAGTACCCATGTGGGCCCAACTGCCTTGAGACTAGCCACATATTGATCAGAGATACTTATTGACAGATGAGGAAAAGGTTAATACAAAATGGTCAGGAAATTTCAGGAGAAAATAGACAGGGGAGTACATGGTCACTTGGGGTGAGCTGAGTAGAAGTAGTTTACTCATTTTCTTAATCTGAGAAGGCTCCTTGGAGGAAATAGGATGTTTCAAAGACTTAGACTATGTTATCAAAAAGTTCCTGAGTTAAGTTCAGGCAGCATGATGTGTGAGGATAAAAGTTGGACAGTCTTGATCAACTGAAGACAGGAAATCCTGGGGTTCTCTCAAGTTCTCAGCCTTCAGCAGTACAGTATCATAGAAATAATGCCAGATTTGGAGTCAGAGGACCTAGATTCACATTCTCATTTAGTCATTTATAGCTTGTGTGACCTCCAACTAGATGCCTCATTTTCTTCATATTTAAAATGAGGCAACTTGACTAGGTGATTTCCAAAGTCTCTTCTAGTTCTAAATCTTTGAGCCCCCAAGAGCTGTAGAGGATAAATAGGAGACGACACAAAACCAGTGTGAGAAATGTCTAGTGAGTTCACTAAAAGAGGCCTGGTGGGTTTATTATAGCAGATGAAGCCTCAGCTACCAGTAACCCCAAGTCACCACTTAATACCATTTATAAGCCTAATTACATCCTGCAAGAGAGGTAAGTGTTGATCAGCCTAGGTCCAAATTAGAGTTAATGAAAAGAAGAAACAACGATGAATGATCGATTTGAATGCAAGGAAGTTGAGACAACAAAGTCTTTCCAATTAGCACAGACAGGAGCCTAGCCGGGAAGGGTCTGAATCATTCACTATGTGTGCCCCAGCTCTCCTAAACCACAGCTCCTGTACTGCATTCATTAAAGATTCTTCCATGTAATTCTCCCTGGAAAAAATGACCCATAGCTAAATGTGTCCTCTCCATAATGGTCAAGGACTCCTCAATCCAGAGAAGGTTTAGAAACTGGGGCAATGGCACCCCAAACCAGTCAATGTGGCAATCTTCTGGAGACCTCTCCCTGCTCCCCTGTCTTCCTGGTCTAGTACCTCCCCTGATGCAGCCGCATATGAATTCGGCTGCTGCAAGCATCTTTAATCAAGGAGGGGAAAAAAAAGGAACAGAGGTAAACTATTCTCAAATTCTTCCCAGTCTTCCTTTGACACCCATCACCACCTAGATTGAATAGCTCTTTCTTAGCTCCTTATTATTTAAAAAAAATCTTTGATACTTTTAATTTTTAGTATAATCATTCCCTGGTATAAACTTTACTCCATGAGTTCTTAAGATAAATTCTATAACCTTATTTTTGTTAACATTTTGGTAATTATATTTCAAGAGAATTGGTTTACTTGGTCATTTTATGTATTTTATGTTTTGCATTTAAAAATAGAATTCTCAAAAAGGGTTCAAAGATTTCATCCAAAGGAAGCCATCACACACACACACATGTTAAGTCAGTAGTAGTAATAGCTTATAAGTTATGCATCTTTACCAAATGCTTTCCAAACTTCATTTGGTTCTCACAACCACTCATTGAGGTTGATGAATTATTATGATTCCCACTTTATAGATAAGGAATTAAAAGCTTGGAAGGGTTAAATGATTTATCCAAAGTCACACAGGCTCCAAGTAGCAGAACCAAGATTTGAATAGTTCTTCAGAATCCAAATCCAGTATTATTTCTATTCCCCCAAACTAGGTAAACTTATCCAGAGTTCCCTGAATGCTCCTAATAGGGGCATAGATTCTATTAAGTGTTCCAAAGGCCTTAGGAAGAAAAGTAGCTTCTACTACCAAGCTCAGCAGTACTGTTTTTAAATGTAGCCTCTGGCTTCTGCTGATCTAGTTTTTTTTTTTCTTCTTTTTCTGAACAGAAGAAACTGGTACAGGGGACTGATTAACAATTCTCCCCCTCTCATGGCTTATTAATGTATGTATTTTAGTCCCCTCCCTACCCCACTCTGTCTTATTTCTCTGAAATATTTTTTCTTTCCCTAAGAACCAGAGATAGGAAATCTTCCCTGTTGGTTGTCCAGGGACCTGGCTGGTGCAAGGATTATGAAGAAGGCTTTATGAGTGACAAGCTGGCCACAGGAAAAGGCAAACCTGAGTGGAGAGGATGAGTTTGACTCCTGTATTGATGCTGTGTGAGATTGGTAGACTGAAAGCTGGAGAGGTAGACAGCTAAAAAGACATTATCTGCAGCCCCAATGAGGTCATTTAACAACATGGTATGGTAAAAAGAAGGAGTCTGAGACCCTGGGTTTGAATCTGACCTTCACTTCTTTCTATGTGATCTTAGGCAAGTCCTTCCTGAGATGCTATTTCTTCCTTTGTGAAATGAGGGGGGTGGACTACACTTGCCTTTGAGTTCATTAAACTCAAAATCTATTAAGCCAGATCAACAAGACTTTATCTGCTCACTGTGAGGTACAGTGGATAGAGCTTTAGGAGGCCCTGGATTCAAATCCATCCTCAGGTATTACTGGGCTCATTACTGTAAAGTGATCTAGAGAAGGAAATGGCAATCTACTCCAGGATCTTTGCCAAGAAAATCCCAAATGGGGCTCACAAAAAGTCAGGTACAAATAAGCAATTTAATAGCACCAACAATAAATATGTAGCAGGATACAGAGACAGGCAAAAGATGGTCCCTGTCTCAAGGAGCTTATAGTCTAATGTGAAAATATCTATTAACACAGATAAATTTGAGGGTCTTTGTAAGAACAGCAAGACCACCACCAGGTTCACTATGTTGAAGAGTATGCATTGGAGTGGGCTGAGGCTGTCAGGTGTTAAGATAATTAGAAATGTAAGAAGGGGCTAGGTTAAAAGGAATTTTAAAAGGCAAACAGATTTCCTGTTATTCCATGATTCTATGAGTCAAATCGGGCTGAGGTCTTCTTTGGGGAATGTAGATTTGATTAAATGGAAGCGAACCTCTATTTCTGGACACTTTAATGGGGCAGAATCCTGAACTTTCACAGTGATGGGTAACAGTCTTCAGACAGTCAAATTGCCCTGATAAAATGCCTTATGAGGATTGGTTGAAGGGACAGGGAATGTTTAACTTGAAGAAGAAAATTATGATGGGACATGTTAGCTATGCTCAAGTATTTGAGGGACTACCCCGAGGAAAAGGAATTAATTAGACTTATTCTGCTTGGCTGCAGAGGACTGAACTAGGAGTTACATGGAATCTGGAAAGAGGCAACTTCAGGCTGGATCCCAACCTTTCCAAAAATGGAATGGGCTGCCTCTCCAGATGATGGATTCTCTGTCCTTGGATACCTCCAAGTCAAGGCAGGGATGGTCCCTATTCTGCTGTTGTTAAAAGTCTGGGGGTGGGTGGAGGGAGGAATCCTTCTTCAAATACAGGTTGTGCTGGATGACCTCGGGTCTCTAGGATTCTGAGTTTCTGTGGTTAAAAATCCAGATGCTCATGTGTGTGCAAAGGAGGCAATGGTCCCAGGACTGATTGTGGAACTCCAGTTATTGTTGGATCCAGCCCAACCTGGTGTTCTGTGAAGGCAGGCAGATAACCAAATGGTTACAGCGGTGTCTTTCCTAATGGTTCTAGTCCCCAGGAAAGCAAAGACAAGTTATTTGCTACATAAACATTACAGTGTATTTATGAGGCAGATAAAATAAAGTATTTTGTAGCTTATTTTCATTGAGAAGTTCCTGTGGCATAAGCCACAGAGAAAAGACCTGCTGTCACAAAAGTGAGCTAGGCGTGCTGGAAGGATAAAATGAAGCAAGGACACTTAAACCAAGTTTCCAAAGGGATTATTGATTATGAGAAAGTATAAATTTTTCCTTTGGGAAAATTAGAATTTATAAAATTAGAATAATCTCCTCAATCCAAGGAGATTAGCTGCAAAAGGGGATTGGAAGGGAATCAGGAAGTTTACTATTCCTGTTGGTAGATTGAGAATTAGAAGGAG
Source organism: Myrmecobius fasciatus (assembly GCA_023553655.1). Lineage (NCBI taxonomy): Eukaryota > Metazoa > Chordata > Mammalia > Dasyuromorphia > Myrmecobiidae > Myrmecobius > Myrmecobius fasciatus. Next base: position 349,836 of record JAJPUD010000389.1, on the reverse strand, counting down.
CTGTTTAGTCCAACACCCTATTTTATAGATGGGGACACCAAGGGCCAGAGTAATCAAATAACTTGCTAAAGGGAGTAAATGTCAGAGGTGAGAATTGAGCCCAGGTCCTCTTACTTTGACAATTCTGAGATGTGGAGACTCCCTTAACCTTGACCTTACTGTGCCTCAGTTTCCTTAACTGTAAAATAGGAATGTTAATAATAGCACTTTCCTCACAGGGTCGTTGTGAAGATACTTAGCACAGGGCCTGGCACACAAACCCTGTTATAAAATGCTTATTTTTATATCATAGTATTAATACTATATGTTTATATATATTATATCAATATATAAAATATAATTATAGCATTATAACATTATATTATATGCTATATAATATATATTTGTATATTATTGTATGAATTATAATAATATACTGTTTTAATATAATATATGTTATAATATATATTATATAAATGCTTATTCCTTTCCTCCCTCCAGTGGTGCCTTCTATGTGACTCTAATCCATGAATTCATCTATCTATCTATCTATCTATCTATCTATCCATATACATTTTAAAGGGGCCTGGGCAATGAGTGTGAATAAATGGATGAAGAAAATATTAAATGCTTTAACTGTCTGTGGGGTAACAAAAAATCAAATATAACTGAATAACAATATGTTTATGTAACACACATCTAGCCCTGGGGATGTGGAGAGAAACTATGAGGCAGTCCCTGCACTCAGAAGGCTCACAATTTAATTGGAAGAGAAAACATGTAAAAGAAAGATGGTGGTCAGATGTGAAGACTGAAGAGCCCTAAGGGTAAGCAGTGGTATGGATGGCCTGCCCTAGAGGATAAAGTGTTTTGTAGCTTATTTTCATTGAGAAGTTCCAAGGGCATCAGCCACAGAGGAAAGACTTTAGGCTTATAGTCTTAGGCTATATTAGTCAAGATGACCGTGTCAGGGGACCACAGGGCAGAGTCACATAGAACATGGCCAAGGCTGGACAAGTTTAGGATTCAGAGGCAGGGAAGATAATGAATGTCTCATCAGAAAGAACTGAGGGGCTAATTCCCATCTCATCCAAGCTCTGTGAGTAGTCAAACATCTGGGGCAAAGCCATAGGGAACAAGGCACCCTTGGTGATGTCCCTTAACTACATCCAGCTGTTTGGAGAGGTCCCAGGATGACCTTTCCTCCACTGCCTCAACTACTCACAGAGAGCCTGCCATCATCCATACATATCACACGTCCATGCTCATGACTCTGAATCCCCTAATCTGTTATTCCACCTCTCCCTCCTACCTAAAGACACCCTCTGCAAGAAGTTTCTTTTTCCTAGTCCTCCTTCACTTTAGTGCCTTCCTTCTGAAATTACCCCTGATTTATCCCATATATATCTTGTTTGTGCATAATTCTTTATATATTGTCTCCTCCATTCCACTGTGAAAGCAAGGATTGTAGTTTACCTTTTTTTGTATCCCCAACACTTAGCACAGGGTTTGGCACTTAATAGGTGTTTTACAAATGCTAATTGATTATTCAAGATCACACAATTATTAAGCATCAGAGGCTGGTCTCTGAACCCAAGCCCTTGGATTCCAGAGTCACTATTCTTTTTGTCTTATACCCTGCTTTGCTCTTTCAATAGTTGCATAGGAATGAGGGCAGCACATAGCCTATCCATCCATTCCTTGTTCTTGCTATGTGGCTGAACTCCTTTTCCAATCATATATCTCTTTGGTAATTTCTTTTATGTCACTTCTTATATGCAAATTGCAGTTGGTATGTGATACAACCTAATTTTATGCCCACCATAGTCTTTCAATTGCTCTTTGACCCATTATTTTAATGCTTTGGAGATTGTGTTGTACCCCACTTCATAAACGCATAGCATCCTTGGAAGATTACTGGTGTTTGAAAAAATGGGAGGTTTCCTTAGAGAGAAACTTGTTTTATAAATATAAACCCCATCCTCTCTCTTCCTTTTCTAGAAGTAGCCCATTGCCCATTGTACTGTCTTTCCAAGATATGGGGCAGATCAATGGGATGACCATCCAAGGGAATATCCTAGACCAGGCAATAGGAATGCTTCATCACTTGAGTTTTCATATGTGGATTCTTAAACTGATCTCTTCTGAGTCACTTTCAATTTCATTTAGGAGCCTCTGCTATGTTCCAAGGTTTAATGCAATCAGCACAAAGTCATCTGCTAAAGGGAGCTTCTGGAGAACCTCCCCATCTCTAGGATCCCTTTCCTAAGAACTCAGTGTTGGACATCCTCCATGACAATGGCAAACACCCCAGTCAGTAATTTTTCCTTCTCTTGGGTTTAAATTAATATGAACAATCAGATCACATCTTTATAATCATACACTTAAATGAAATATGCAGAGGATACAAGATAAATTAAAATACACAATTAGCATTTAAATAGCACTTGAGGATTTGCAGAGCATTTGACATATGTTGCCTTATTTGATCCTCCCACCAATGCTATGAAGTAGGTGTTATTATTATTCCCATTTTATAGATGAGGAAAGTGAGATGCAGAGAAGTGAAGTTATTCAAGCAGGGTCACACAGCTAAAATATGTAATGCAGGATTCTGACTCTCATGTTCCTGCCTCTAAGCCTAGCATTCGATGCAAACTGCTACCTAAGTGTATCCATTGTTTATTGACTATGAAGTATTTGATTTGGTAGAGCAAAATGTAGCCTCAAAGACTCTCCTTCAGCATGTTGATACCATGCATATGGTAAGATTGAACAAGACTTCTAGACAGCTGCAACAACAGAGCTAGCTAGCAGTCATCAAAACCATTTGTTACTGGCTAAGAAACAGAGTAGTTGATCAGTAGAATAGGTTAGATTCACAGTACAAAATAGTCAATGACCACAGTAATCTAGTGTTTGACAAACCCAGAGACCACAGCTTTTGGGATAAGAATTTAGGATTGGACAAAAACTGCTGGCAAAATTGGAAACTAATATGGAAGACACTAGGCATTAACCCACACCTAACACCATATACCAAGATAAGGTCAAAATGGATTCATGATCTAGACATAAAGAGTGATATTATAAACAAATTAGAAGAATGTAGTATAGTTTACCTCTCAGATCTGTGGAGGAGGAAGGAATTTGTGACCAAAGAAAAACTAGAGATCACTATTAATCACAAAATAGATAATTTTGACTATATCAAGTTAAAAAGTTTTTGTACAAATGCACACAAGATTAGAAGGGAAGCAATAAACTGGGAAAGCATTTTTACATTCAAAGATTCTGATAAAGGCCTCATTTCTAAAATATATAGAGAATAGACTCAAATTTACAAAAATTCAAGCATTTTCCAATTGATAAATGGTTAAAGGATATGAGCAATTTTCAGATGAAGAAATTGAAACTAGTTCTAGTCATATGAAAAGGTGCTCCAAATCGCTATTGATCAGAGAAATACAAATTAAGACAACTCTGAGAAACCACTACACACCTCTCAGATTGGCTAAGATGACAGGAAAAGATAATGATGAATATTGGAGGGGATGTGGGAAAGCTGGGACTCTAATACATTGTTGGTGGAACTGTGAATGGATCCAACCATTCTGGAGAGCAATTTGGAACTATGCTTAAAAAGTTATCAAACTGTGCATACCATTTGACCCAGCAGTGTTTCCACTGGGCCTATATCCCAAAAAGATCTTAAAGGAAGGAAAGGGACCCATATGTGCAAAAATGTTTGTGGCAGCCCTTTTTGTAGTGGCTAGAAACTGGAAACTGAATGGATGCCCATCAATTGGAGAGTGGCTGAATAAATTATGGCATATGAATGTTATGGAATATTATTGCTCTATAAGAAATGACCAGCAGGACGATTTCAGAGAGGTCTGGAGAGACTTGCATGAACTGATGCTGGGTGAAATAAGCAGAACCAAGAGATCATTATACACAGCAACAAGACTATACGATGATAAATTCTGATGGACATGGCTCTCTTCAACAATGAGGTGATTCAAACCAGTTCCTATTGTTCAGTGATGAAGAAAGTCATATACATCCAGAGAGAGGCCTGTGGGATCTGAGTGTGGACCACAACATAGCATTTCAACGTTTTCTGTGAATGTTTGCTTGCATTTTGTTTTCCTTCTTAGGTTGTTTTTTTTTTCACTCTTTCTAGATCTGATTTTTCTTGTGCAGCAAGATAACTGTATAGATATGTATACACATATTGGATTTATCATATATTTTAACATATTTAATATGTATTAGACTACCTGCTATTTGGGGAGGGGTGGGAGAAAGAAGGGAAAAATTTGGAACAGAAAATTTTGCAAAGGTCAATGTAGAAAAATTACTCATGTTCTGTAAATAAAAAGCTTTAATAAACAAGAACAAAAAACCCCAACAAACCTAGCTTTCTTTCATGATTCTCTACTTATGCATATAATTCAAAGTAAGAATAGATTGCTAGATCTTTGATTTCACTGGCAGAAGGAACTCCCTGGTGAAAAAAACTCCCTCAACCAAAGCAGATCAACCCTTTGTAGCAACTTAAAGTCTTAAAAAACCTTTCCTGAACACCTGCCCGATGTCAGGCATCCAGTTCATAAAGTTAGAATCATGTCAGGGAGGGAGATTCTACTAGTAAGCAGAGAAGACAAAAGAAAGAGAATGTTTGAGAAAAAGGGGGAAACCTGTCTTTTAGGACTCGAGCAAGAAACTAAGTCCCTGTCCTTTGAGACATGTCAAGATGCAGATCACAAACTGACAGTTGGAAGATATCCTGGAGGTTATCTAGTGAAACTCTCATTTTTAAAGGCCAGAAATTAGATCCAGAGAGAGAAAATGAGGATACAGTTATAGATGGTTGAGTCCATATTCTAAACCAGATCTTCTGATTCCAATCCCATGTCCTTTCTACTTACTTTAAAATGCAAATAAGTCAGAGACGGTATCTATTAGCAAGAGTTTTACTTTATAAATCTTTGTTGATGCTACTAAAGATCATCAATGTAGCTCTTTAAGGACCCTTAGAGGTCATCCAGACCAACCTCCTAATTTGACAGATAAGGAAATTGAGACCCAGAGAACCATCCTGCCCAAAGCTGTGCAAGTATCCAATGGCAGAACCAAGATTCAGATTCATACCCTTTACCTCTGCCATACCCTGTTGCTGCTTTAAATGCTGCTTTTACATCCTCAATTTAAGCTCTATTACAATGCATCACTGCAGCCTGGATTTTGAAGGTGATGTCTTCATGGCACAAATTCTGGAAGGACCTACGATACTGGGAATATCTGAGTGTGGTCCAAGTGATGAACTATGTGTGTATCTTCCAAAAACTAGCCTTGCTAAGTTCAGAAAGTTAATCTTAGTGAAAGATGGGCTGAAGGATGATGACATCTCGTGGATCATACACATTTAGAGAGTTGGAAAGTATCTTAAAGACCCTCTAGTCCAACTGTTTAACTTTATAGCTAAGGAAACTGAGAGATATGAAATGATTTGCCCAAGGTCACACTGATGATGTCAGAGCTGGGATTCAAACATAGGCCCCCTGACTCCAGAACTCGTGTTCTCTGCTCTACCATCCTGCTTTAGCTATTAACAGTGATTATCTAGGTCAGTCATGGAAGTTTTGCAATATACCGTCCAGATTGTACTGCCCTTGCCTTTCTTAAAATTCATAGAAGACAGAGATGGGGTGGATTCGCCATCATTTTGCTCTTCAAACATTCTCTTATGATCATAGTCATATGTCTAGAGCTGGAAGGAAGTTCATTAACATTAATGCTTTTATTGGACAGATGAGGAAACTGAGATCCAGAATGGATTAAAGGGATCTTGGAAAATGAAGTTGAAGATAAACAAAGTTGGATTAGACAAAAGGGAACTGCACAAATCATAAAAAGAAAGGACATGATGTGCAAGTAATCCTCTTGGTAGAGGATTGGGTGGAAGCGTGTTGGATTTGTTGCATTTTACAGACAGATTTTCAGTAGGTGGTTAAAAGACATGAGAAGAATGATTGTGGAGCTGAGTTGTGGTAAGAGAGAATAGTGGGCCTATTGTTGGAGCGCAGATAAACAAATTGAGAGCTTTCATCTTTGGGTGTGGGCCTGAAACAAGTTCCAAGACAGCTTAATGATCCATCATATGTCCTATCCAGGCAGTGAGTCACTGGTGAATTATATTAACCCAAATCAGCCTTTCTTGCACTGTGTATCAGTAAGAAGGCAACCAGGATAGATAATGCATTCACATGGCCCAGCCACTCTCTTGATAAAGCCTATATTCTATACAGCAGGGAAGATAAAAATGGCAATATGCCTCAGTCATCTTCCTGCAGAAGACAAGCTGGCGTTCATATTCAGGATCCGGGTTTGGCATAATTAGGTGAATGCCCTAGGGAATCATAAGATTATGGAATTAAAGCTAGAAAAGAACTGAGAGGTCATTGAGAACAACCACGTCATTTTGCAGAGGAAGTAACTAAGATCCAAAGCTTTTAAATGCTTTGCCTAGGATCTTAATACTTAATCAGTTTTTTTCTGATTTCATGTACACTATTTTATAATATGATATATATATAATATATTATCACTGAAGCTTTTTTATATAAAACTTTTTATTTACAAAACATATGAGTGACCTTTCAACATTGACCTTTGCAAAAACTTTTTTTCCCCAAGCTTTTCCCCTCCTTCCCCCCACCCCCACCCCTAGATGACAGATAATCTAATACATGCTAAATAGGATAAATTATATGACAAATACAATATATGTATACATATCTATACAGTTATCTTACTGCACAAGAAACATCAGATCTAGAAAGAGAAGAAGAAAAAAACAACCTAAGAAGGAAAACAAAATGCATGGAAATATTCACAGAAAGCGTTAAAATGCTGTGTTGTGGTTCACTCTCAGTTCCCACAGGCCTCTCTCTGTATGTATATGACTATCTTCATCGCAGAACAACTGGTTTGAATCACATCATTGTTGAAGAGAACCATGTCCATCAAAATTGATCATGGTATAGTCTTGTTGCTGTGTATAATGTTCTCCTGGTTCTGCTGATTTCACTCAGCATCAGTTCGTGCAAGTCTCTCCAGGCCTCTCTGAAATCCTCCTGTTGGTCGTTTCTTACAGAACAATAATATTCCATAACATTCATATACCATAATTTATTCAGCCACTCTCCAATTGATGGGCATCTTTTCAATTTCCAGTTTCTTGCCACTACAAAAAAGGGCTGCCACAAACATTTTTGCACGTGTGGGTCCCTTTCCCTCCTTTAAAACCTCTTTGGGATATAGGCCCAGTAAAAACACTGCTGGGTCAAAGGGTATGCACAGTTTGATAACTTTTTGAGCATAGCTCCAAATTGCTCTCCAGAATGGTTGGATCCGTTCACAGTTCCACCAACAATATATCAGTGTCCCAGTTTTCCCACATCCCCTCCAACAGTTATCATTATCATTTCCTATCATTTTAGCCAATCTGACAGGTGTATCACTGAAGCTTATGAGTCCATCGATCACCAGCTAAGAGTTGAGAACCCACAATCCCATTAAAGGGAGTGTTTCAGATCATGGTATAGGAATGTGAACATAAAAGGATGTTTTGCTATCAGAAAAGAAAAAAAATTTTTAAAAATGAGGAATTCAGGGAAATCTGGGAAGACGTATATGAACTGATGCAGAGTAAAGTAAGCAGAATCCGGAGAGCAAGACACACAATGATTATAGTAACATAAATGAAAACAACAGCAAAAACATTAAAATAATTAAAGGATAGGAAATATGGAGAGGGATTTGATCTGTGATTTTTACTCATCTAGGGAACTTCCTTGTGTGGGTATTTCCTCTTACATCATAGGTAGGCTGGATAGAGCATTGGTCCTAGAGTCATGAGGACCTGAATTCAAATGTGACTTAAAAATACTTTCTGGCTGTGTGACTCTGGACAAGTCAAAAAACTTAACCCTGATTGTCTCCAAATTGTGTTTCCAGAAGGGAGAAATCCTTTCTCCTCTTTCCCACAATCCTCATTTGTTGCACTCTCTAAAAAGAAAAGTCTCAGATAAGTTTTCACCTTCTCCAAGATTGCACAGCTCTCCTTCCAGAGTCCAAGTAGCATCAAATGAGAACATGCATTGATCCCCAGACCCCTTCACCTCACAAGATTGTCCCCAAGCCTGTACAAGCTAATCTAGAAACAGGTAAGACAATATAAAGTCAAAGAGACAGTCACCTTGCTGAGCCCTGATGCTCTTGCCATCACATGGGAGCGGTCAACAGGTTGATAGAATGGAAAAGGACTGTTCTTACCCATCCTTCATAAGAATTCTCAGACTTACAGGACGATGCCTGGAGGGTCAAAGGAAGAATATAATAAGGACAAGACACTCCTTTTTTTAAAAGATCAATTGAGCATCATCTCTTCCTGTTCAGTCACTGATAATGGGATGGCTTTATCATCCCCAAAGCAACCAAGTCCTTCAACATTGAGTCACATGTGGTTGGAAACAGCCAAGGAGTTTGTCCTCCCATAAAATCCTGAATGCTGAGTGGGCACATGTGCCCAGCTGGAAGCAGGGAGGGCAGCTTTGCATGGGCTCTGTTACACTTGTATCTGGAAATAACTACTAGACAAAAAGAAAAGTCATCAATAAAATGTTAAAAATGTAATTTTTAAAAAGCACTCCTAAGAAATAACCCATCAGGGGTGCCTAAATGTTAACTGAATTGAAAAAAGAATTCAACTTTTGCATGCTGACTGCCAACTGCTGAGCTGATTGATAAGGGCAGCCTACTGAAGTTTTTGCATTAAAAAATGAAGGCTAGAAACCATTGGATGAAGAAACTAGCAAAACTCCAGGATTTTGTAAAGTGGTGCTGTATTCCTTTATATCCTCACTGGGAATTCGCCAGTGTTTAATTTGGCTTAAGTTAAAAAATATTACATTAATTATGTTATATTGTGTTACATTATATATCATTGTATTATATTATGTTATATTATATACATAAATTATATTATATTGTTAGGCCTAATATACTACAAGGTGATTGATGACAGAAAGAGAGGCTCCATATACACCCCAATGTTACTAGCATCACTTTATGTGGTAGCAAAGAACTAGAAACAAAATAGACACATATCAATTGGAGAATACTTGAACAAGTTATGATACATTAATGTAATGGAACATTATTGTGCTGTTTATAAAAGACATAATGGTAGAGAAGCATAGGAAGACTGATGTGAACTGATGAAAAGTTAACAGTATAATCAGAAAAACAATATACCTAATGAAAATGAAAAAAAAAGAAACAACAAAACATAGCACTGAAGGCTTTGAAATTATCATGATCAAGGCTGGTCTTAAAGAAGAGTCTTGAAAAGACTCCTACTTCTTCCTTCCTTCTTAACAGAGGAAAGGACTATAATTGTGGGACAATCCATGTTGTGTCAGACTTTTTTGATATGTTAATTTTACTGAACTTTTTCTCCATTAAAAAAAAAACGAAAACTTTATTGTAAGGGATGGCTCTTTGGAAGGGAATGGAGGAGAGATACCATGAAGCATGTAGAGAAGGTGAAAACAAAAGATAATGCAATTTGTTATTATTATTTTGATTGGGTTTCCCTGTCTCATGTAGGCTAGAAGTTGGGTGACCATTCATGGGACCAATCTGGCTGCTGATCTACATGGAACCTTTGACCCTTTTTCTTTCTGATCTGGGAAATCTTTGTTTCTCCTTAGACAACCTAGTGATCCCCTGCTCTCAGGGGCTCATCAAATTGGTGCTGAACTTAGTGTGGATTCTGGCTCAGCCTTAGCTTTGCTGCAGTTCAGAACTCCAGAACTCAAGCAATCCATCACTACTTGCTTCCCCATTAGCAAAAATTACAGCCAAACCTTTTTAAAAGAACCTGTTAGGAGAATAGCAACATGATTTTTGCAGGTACAAAAGGACAAAGAATCCCGAGGTATTGGCTTAGATTTGTTTTTAAGATTTTTGGAGTTTGGGACTAAGAAGCACAATCCAATAGACTGTTGATCAAAAGTAACTTTCCTTTTCTATATGACTTTAGTTGGTCCTCCTCATATTAATAGTAACCAATTTCAGTGAAAGTTAGGCTGCAAAACTTTAGTTCTCTTTAGTCCAATTCAATAGATATTTAGAAAGTACTTGTATGGCGCCTTTTCTCAGAACAGCCCCTTTTACTTATTTTTAAAAAGTTATTATTGTCTTGCATATTTATATCACAGCTATTTTCAGATATATCTTCTCCCTTGTCACCCAATGAGCTTTTCCTTGTAATAGGGAAAAATACAGAGAAAGAGTAGAAGCTGATTCACAATCATCTGGCATAAGATTTGCTGTGAAAAATGAATGGGCTAAAAAGCCTGGCATGGGGGGGAAAGCATTAGATTTAAGATTCAGAAGACCGGGACTTGATTTGCAGGCACTGTAGTATTCTGGTCAGTCTTGTGATCTGGGACAAACCCCTTCTCTTTGAGCCTCAATTTCCTCATTTGTAAAATGAGCATTAAGACCTGCCATACCTAATCATCAGGGTGTTGCAAGTATGTGGGTGGGGTAGTGATGAGAATGAGGGAATGTTATTATTATTTGATTAAAGCTCACTTATAATACATAAAAGTGCTATTTTAAAATGTCCAAATACAGGGAAATCTTTTGAAACTTAATACTGCAAGCTAGGTTAGCCTAGTCTAGGATTAAAAAAAAAAAAGTTAAAGTATTTTTAGTGTAGCTCCCCTAGATACTCTGTCTTAAATTCAGTGCTGCTTTGGGATGATTCTTGAGTCTTAGTCACTAAAAGGTCCTTCAGGACAGGAGAAAAAAATGACTTTTCCCTCAAAACTAGAAAGTGTAATTGTTCAGTTGTGTCTGACTCTTTGCTACCTCTTTTGGTGTTTCCTTGGCAAAGATACTGGAGTTTTTGTCATTTTCTTCTCCAGCTCATTTTACACATAAGGAAACTGAGGCAAACAGAGTTAAGTGACTTGTCCAAGGTCACACAGCTAGTGTCTAAAGACAGATTTGAACTCAGGGAGATGAGTTTAAATGCCACCTATCTATGGAGTCAGAAGAACTAGTTTAAATCCAACTATTTACTGCCTATGAAGCCCTGAGCAAATCACTCTTGAAATATAACAAGAGAACTATATAATAGAGACGCAGTCCTGCATGAGTGCTCAGTCCACACGGGTTTAGCCTCCTTCTAGGTGCTGAGAATGGAGAGTCCTGCCCCTATTTCATAACAGGTACTCCTGTCTGCTCACTGTTCATTGAGGAAGACCCTCTTAATTGACTGCTTCACCAGTAAAGTCTAGCATAGAAAAATTCCTTCTACATTGTAGAACATTCCCCTTCCCCACCCTGGGCTGGTACACAAGCACATGTCTTCTGAGGCAGATAATGTGATTGGGATGGGGACCCTTCCTGCCTGGGTCTTCTTCTCTTTGGTATGGGGTCTCTCAGCTAAGATAATCTAGAATGACCTGCCCATTGACTATGTAGTGCCAGGCCAGAAGGAGAAAAAGTATGTTTATAGCTACCACTTTAAGACTGAACCCACTCTTCTCAGGCACTAAGATACAGAGGAGTGTGACCCAGTTTTGAGGGATGAGATTTTGTATTTTGGCACTGGCTATATTATTTTTCTGTAAATATCCTTTTTAAAGGCTAAGTGATATTCAATAGTTAACATCACCTGTAGTAATCAGTCATAACTGATTATTGAAAGAACACATTAGAATGGTTCCATTCCAGTTGGAAGGCTATCAAGCCAATAGAATTAGAAGATCTTTGCTGACTGTTAAGGGTCCTCCTAGTATCCTGAGGGAAAACACTTAGCCATCTGTGCTCTCAGGACCTGACCTGCTAATGCACATGTGGTGTAGGAGAGCAAATCTATAGCTTATAATTGATCCAGAAGTCATGTGGCTTGGAGGAAGGAGCACCAGACCTGGGTCAAATCCTGATTCTACTGTCCATTGCCCACATAACTAGTCACTCTTCCTTCTCTCAGTCTGTGTCTTTTCTGTAATACAGGGTTGGGATACGATGGTCCCAAAAGTCCCTAACCAGTTTTAAATCCTTTTTTGTAGATTCAAAAGCCTCCCTTAACACCAGCCTCTTGTATCAGCCTGAGAAAGCCACCTCCCTCCTTCTCCCAGGACCAGTGCAAGGCTTCTTCTATCAAATGTCTAAATAAAACAGCCGTTATTTTATGTTCTTTCCATTCAAGTCTTTGAGGAATTGTTGCTAGTTGTTTTCAATATTTTAATTAGTGTACACTTTATTGCATTTGGGACTCATAGGCTCTTTGAGCAAAGCATACAATTAAAAAGAAGAAAACATCAAAAAAGCAACCAAACTTTCAGATAAGTAAGGAGAGGCTACAGTCACAAGTTACTACCAGTTGACTCGATTTCCTGAGAAGAGAATCTCCAAAAAGACTGGAATATTTGGATCAATTCACAGCAGACCAATATAACTGTTTATAAAGTGCCCTGATTATGTACAAGACATTGTAGAAGGTGCTAAAAGGAGACAGGACTTTGTCCCTGACCTCAAAGAGTTTATGGTTTGTTGGAGGAGATAAAATACACACATACTCATCTCTACCAGTGAGAGGTTTGGAACAACTGAGTGGGGTATGTATATCAATTGATTTCCCCTGCTGATTCATCAAAACTTGTGATTCGAACTCAGAGGCTAAAACCAGTTTCTAGAGGGAAATAAGATAAGGTCTCAATAAATTTAGATATTCCATTCCATAGGATTATAGATTTAGAACTACTAGAGGCCTTAGCGACCATTGAGTCCAACATCTTCATTTACAGGTGAAATGTGAGGACTTAAAAAGTTAGATGACTTAGTCAGGGTCACTCAGCTACAAAGTGTCTGAGGAGCTCTCCCCTCCCTTCTCCTTTCCTCCTTTCCCTTCTCCTTCCTTCCCAGCTTCCTTCCTCTCCTCTTAATCCTTCCTTTTTCCTCTCTCCTCTCCACCTTGATACAAATTGTCTCACTAATTAACTTTTCACTGAGTAAGCAAAAATCAATAATCTATTGGAATTTAGGGATGTTATAATGAATTGTGCTTTGGAAGCTTAATTTCAGGTGATGTTCTCTACAATATCATATAAACCATTATGAGTAGTAAAAAAAATAAAGATAAAAAACCCCACAAGATTTTCTTGTTTTTCTGGTTTAATCAAAAATAAATTATCTTAAATGTTTTTAAACTTATTTTTCTTTAGAATTCTGGCAATCATGATTTTAGGAGGTAAAGTAAGGTAGAATTTGATAAGTACATAAAAGAGTTATAATGTCAGAAAAAGGAGAGATTGTTCCTGATTAGGTAGATCAAGGAAGATTTCAAGATTTAAGGAGATAAAGGTCATGGGGAAAAGTGTGAGCAAAGGCTTTAAAAAAACCAAATCTCATGCAGTGTTCATAGAGCAGATTATTCATATACAGAGTTAAATATGGCGGTGGCCCTTTGTTACTTCTTTCTGAACTGGATTTATGTGAGGTAGAGCTACACAAAGTTATCATCATCACTCTCTCTTCCAGAGTCACTGAAGTTTAGTGGCAGGATGAAAGCCAAGATGACTGATGATGGCCCAGGATACAGTGGATGAACTTAATGTCTCCCATGTCTGATTCAGTTGCTTCTGTAGCCTTTGTAACAAATTGTTCTCATCTACCATTCTGCTGAGGGGAGTCTTCACATGCTTTGGGTAGCCATCCCCCTCATTCACCAATGGGTTTGAAGCCAGTTACTTTCAATCTGGTTTAGCTTGTCTGCCAAGATAGTTTACCAGGTGTGGCTGTTGAAATTCTACAGCTCCTTGGGGTCACAGGTGATAGTTGGGTGACAAGTGAGCTCTAAAAGTGAATGAGCAATGCTGAAAAGGGCTCAGCAGCCCTACATCAGAGATGCTGGTCCTTCCAAAACACCCCCTACACTGCTTATCCAGAGTATGGGTTAGGGGAAAGAAGGGCTTTCTGTAGTTGGAAAGATAGGCTTGATTTAAGCTGTAGTCAGCCTCAAATTTTAAAATTTTTATTTGCTTAGCATTGGGAAGTTATTGAATGTTTTTGAAAATATTTTTGAAAAGGAGAATGATTTTGTATGTTGCATTAGGAAAAGAGGCAACATAGTTAATCATTTCTCATCACTGTGTATTTTTTATTGTGGGAAGCTAATATATTGTATGTACATTTATATGTGTATATATACATCCATATGTACACATATATTTATATTTTATATTTATCTAGTTTATGTATACATTTATACATATACATATATATATATATATATATATATAAATCATGGATCAGAGATCTAGAGTTGAAAGGGAATTCAGAGGTATCTGTCTAATTTCTTCTTTTTATAGATAAGGAAACTGAAGAACCTCAGAAATGAAATGACAGATAATAAGTTGCAGAGTACTCAGGTACTATGACACAAGAGTCAATGCTCTTTCCACTATATATGCTGATTTGGTTGAACATAAATTCCATAAGAGCAGACCTGTCTTTTCTATTTGTATCTCCATTATCTAGCACAGTTCATAGCACATAGTAGACACTTAATAAGTGCTTCTTGATTGACTGATACATAAGAGCTCTGGATCTGGAGTCAGAAAAGCTAAGCTTCAATTCTGGGTTACTACCTGTTTGACTTCAAATCATTATACTTCTCTGGTCCTGTTTCCTCATTTCTAAAATGGGGAATTAAACTAAATGACCTCTAAATTCTTCTAGTTATAAATCCTGTAAGATGAATATAGAGGATTTCTCCTACAACCGATGAGTAGAGTGATTTGGAGTAGAGAGAATAACTGGAGGTGGAAACATCAGTTGGAGTTCTTTCACAATAAGGCAGGTAAGAGTTAATGAAAGCCTGAACTAGAGTAGAGACAGGAGAAATGGGAAGGAGAAGATAGCTGCAAGAAAAACTTCAGAGGATTTGCCAATGTGGGGTATAAGGGAGAAGGAGTGATAACTCTAAGGTTTTGCATTTGGACATCGAGGTGGTACAGTGGATAAAACACTGGGCTTGGAATCAGGAAGACTCATCATGAGTTCAAATCCAGCCTCAAGACATTTACTAGCTGTGTGACCATGGTAAAGTCACTTAACTGTTTGCCTTAGTTTTCTCATTTGTAAAATGAGCTGGAGAAGGAAATGGCAAATCTCTCCAGTATTTCTGCTAAGAAAACCCCAAATGGGGTAACTGAAGATCTGACACAATTGAAAGAACTGAACAACAACTTTAGTGATGATGGTACCATTAACAGAAAACAGATATTGGAAGGAAGATGGTTTGAAGCAAGGTAGAGGAAGGGGAGTGAGTGGAAGGAAATGATAATCTTCATTTTGGATGCATTGATTCCATGGGGGCAGTTAATATGAATATGGATCTCTTAAGTTTCCCATATCCTGTTCTACTTTGAGGATCCTAAGTGACATACACATATTCAAGGTCAGGATTTCTCTGAGAAGAGTCAATGAGACCACATCCAAGAAGGTCTATGGTATTTAAACCTTTCTAAGAGTTATTTTTAAAGGAGCCTCAGTTCAAGCTGGTTAAGTTCTCTAGGATCGAAGTGTCATAGACATTTGGAGCTGAAATGGAGCTCAGAGGCCATCTAGATCAACCACCTCATTTTACAGATGAAGAGTCTGGGGCCCAAGGAAGATAAGGATCTTGATTCAGTGGAATAAAATTTCTAGGATTTACCAGTTGAAAGGAACCTTTTCCCTGACAAAGTCCTACCCTGCTGCTTCCTCACGGTGTGGAGGTCATCCTGGGTTCCTGAAGGCTGTGCCAATAGCATGTAATCTCTGGCAGATTCTATCATGCTGGAGAGGATTTGAGAATGGCCCTGGCAGCAGCCCAAATCTGTTTTCCAAGGACCAACCTAGCTAAGTACAGAGAGGCTCATTGCTAGTAGGCTGGCCATCTGGTGATGAATTATTTGGCCATGGCAACCCATGAAACAAAGAAAAAAACAAAATGACTATCTGACCTCTTATGGGCCCTTTTGTAGTGTAATGGTAGGAAAGGGGAGCAGAGAGTACTAAAAATCACTTTTTTTTAGCCTGCCTATAAACTTTAATTCTAGTATTCATATTCATACTCTAAAAGTGAGATGCTTTTCCAGTGACCAACAAGTAGACATATTGCTAAAGGAACTGAATCATAACAATCTTGACATTCTTGCTAAAAAATGAAACCAGAAGAAAGAAGAAAATTGCAGCTCAAAGGCAGGATGGCTCACAGCTCCTCTTTGGAAAGAAAAAGAAAAGAGTTGGTGGAGTGGGCTGTATTATACCCCCAAAGACAATAAGAAATATTATCTCATGAGCTATTCAGCTGTCACGTGTTTCAATGCTAATGATAAGTATTTGCAAAAAAGAACACCGTGAAAATAATGGCAGCTTATAGTAAGCATTGACATAGATGACTGTGAATGAAGAAGTAAAGAAATTCTGTAAAGAACATGATATATATTTTAACATGTTTAACATATATTGGATTGCTTGCCATCTAGGGGAGGGAGTAAGGGTAAGGAAGGGAAAATCTGAAACACAAGGCTATTCAAGGGTCAATGTTGTCAAATTATCTACGTATATGTTTTGAAAATAAAAAGCTTTATTACTATTATTATTTTTTTGCTGAGGCCATTGGAGTTAAGTGACTTGCTCAGGGTCACACAGCCAGGAAATGTTAAGTGTCTGAGGCCAGATTTGAACTCAAGTCCTCCTGACTTTAGGGCTGGTGCTCTATCCATTGTGCCACTTAGCTGCTCCTAAAAAGCTTTATTTAAAAAAGAACATAATAAAACCATCCAAATTAAATCAGCATACCCTCTGATCTTTGATGACTTCAAATCAAGGTAAAAAAAGGTGAGGTTGGAAAGAAATATAGGGACCCTAGGGAGAAGGAATGAGAAAGGTCAAAGGCTTCTCAATAACACAGAAATCTAACATCTTTCTAATACAAAGATTTTCTTCATGAAAGAAATTGACAGGTCCTGGACAAGGTGATCATCAGATAACAACACAAAAATAGTCATTCCTTCTCCAGGAAGACCAATGACATCATCAGGTGATGTCTTGACTTGTGCATGAATTGGATTTAAGTGAGAGAGAGCTACCCAAAGACATTAGCCTCATTCTCTCCTCCAGTCATTAAAATCCAGAGGCAAGACAAAGGTCAACATTTTGACAGGTTCTGTAACTGGCTTCCTAATCAAGCCTGGATCATCTGTGAGATATGACTTTGGATTGCTTGAGAATGTTGAGCGTCACATGTCACTCAGTATGTATAGAAGGGGAAAAGCTGCTGCTGGACTTTCTTGGGAGAGGAGGTGGTTCTAAGCTGTAGATATATAAAGCTCCTCAACATGTCCCTGATTTTTTGTTTGCCTCCCTGGAGATGGCTAGGATGGACCTCGTTGGATGAGAGCAATTTTTCCTTCCCTTTCTCCCCCCACGGTCTCCAATTCTGTTTCTGTCTCAGCTAATATATCATCTTATTCCCAGTGGAAGATTTCATCTACATTTTCTGGTATAAGTCAAGCTGTAAAACTTCTCGGATTTCCTTTTGTCATTCTGCTTGCATAAATGAGTTTGGATTTTATTCTCTATTTGTGATGGTCATTTTTGCAACCCAGGTTCAGTGGGAAAGAAGGAGCTGGACCAGCAAGTATAAGCCAAGAGTTTAGTTCCCCTTTAGGAGCAATCAAGGAAGCAGCTTTCCTTCTGAGTCAGACTCATAAATTAACAATATCTGAGGAGACAAGTAGATATAATTCTAGACTGCTGGCTGCCTTTCTTGGAGAAAGGTGAGGGAAGCAGCAAGTGCTAAGCCATGGCTGATCTGCTCCTCTCAAGACAGAAATTACAGACTCCCTTGGAGAGAGGGGGCCATATTCCTGCTCTCTTCAAAGCAGAAACTGTAGTTTCTTTTGGAGAGGGGTGAGCCAGATTCCAGAGATATTTGTCTGTGCCATCTACAGACCAAATCCATACCTTTAGACATCCCATGTAAATACACCTACCTTACAAGAACATATCTATCCTTCAGAAAGAAAAAAACATTATAGACATGTGAATTACTCCAATTTGTTCAGACCACTGACTTGTCAGGCTAAGAGCAAAATTAGCAAGAAACAAAAAGAAAAAAATAGTAATGGGGGAAAAAGATGTCATACAATTGAAACATACCAAATCCTATGATATTTAAACAAGTAATTAACCACAAAGATGGGGAATGGATGATAGAAATGGCATTGATGCTATTTTAATCATTCTATGCAGAAGTTAAACCAACATAAATTAATCACCACAATTACATACTTGGAAAAAGTCTTCATAAGAAGATGGGGAAAAACACACAAAGATTAGCAACCCAAAACACCTTAGTTCAGCAAACATCTAATCTAATCTAGCTAATCGATTAGCAACATTGGGCTAACAAAGTTATGTGTCAGTTCTTTAGGATAATGATGATTATGAGCTGGGAGAAAAACTATTATGAGAGCATCAAGAGAATGCCAAGAGAGCTAAATGCCAAAGTGTATAGAGGACTGGACTTGGAGTCAAGAGGACTTGAGTTCAAATACAGTTGTACCCACTTACTAGATGTATGAACCTGGGCAAACATTACCCTGTTTGCCTCATCTGCAAAATGGGCTGGAAATGGCCAGTATTTTTGTCAAGAGAGCTCTAAAAGGGTCACAAAGTGTCAGTATAACTGAAATGATTGAATAATAAAGATAATTGAAGGGGATGCAAAATCTTGAACCTAACTCATATTGAGAAAAAATCACAGAGAATCTCAGTAATTGCCAATCTATAAAAGTACACAGCTATCCATAGAAAACCTTCATGAGTCATCTGTGCACTAACACAGATAAACCTATGTTTATCTTTAATAATCAATGAGAGTAGTTGTAGGCCACAAGTAATTTTTTGAAAGCAATATTCATTTA
>JAJPUD010000389.1:319361-330780 GCA_023553655.1 Myrmecobius fasciatus | reverse complement strand
GAGTAGTTGTAGGCCACAAGTAATTTTTTGAAAGCAATATTCATTTACACATACCATTATACAATTGACTGAAAATTGAAAAGAATATAAAATCCCACTATGAATATTATTTGCTGATTGTGAAAAAAAACAAATATTCAATTCAGTAGAACACAATGCTGCCCTATAGGCTCTTTTCCAACAAGTGTCTCCCATTAATCTATCAAAATCATTTGCCACTCCCTGAAATGACAAGGCATTACCCCCCCCCCCGTTAATAGCTTGCATTTGCTGATGTATATACATATTTTTTGTCCTCCACAGAATCTTCTTGAGGATAGAAATGGTTTTGTTTTTGTCAGTGCACACGTACAACATTTACCTAGCATCCTGCTGAGGGTTTCTTAAGTTAGGTTCTGTGAAATTTTTTTTTAATACTTTGATAACTCTAATTCATTGCAATCTCATGCAATTAACAAAATTTCCTTTATAATCCTATGTATTTTAACATTGTGAATTTAAGAACACGATTCTAAGAAAGGATCCATAGGTTTATCAGCCTGTCAAAGGAGCTCATGTTAGCCCTCCCCCCCTCCAAAGAAAAAAGATTAAGAATTCATGGAATGTAATAAATTTTTCAACTGAATGAGTTAAATTTGCATGAAAATTATCTCACTTATGAAAATTGACTAAAACATCTACTGCTAGATGGAAATACTGATAGGTGGAAAGCCCCAAGGCAGAATGAGAGAAAGTTTCCTGGTGGACTGTGGTAATCTGTTCCTTATGCCAGGAATCTCTTCTTCATCCCATCTTTATCCATCAAATTCCTACCTGAGCTTTAAAGCACCCCTCAAATGCTACCTTCTCTAGAAAGTTTTTCATGATCTTATTTATTCAGTTAAGACTTTTTACATCTAACTTCACATAATGCTTTAATTTGTAATTTTCTAATGTCCTTATTGGGATAGCCAGGTGGAAGGAGTGTCAGGTTGGGAGGTGGGAATACTCAACTTCCTGAGTTCAAACCTGGCTTCAGACACTTATTAGCTATGTGATCCTTAAGTCAAATAACCCTATTTGCCTCAGTT
Source organism: Myrmecobius fasciatus (assembly GCA_023553655.1). Classification (NCBI taxonomy): domain Eukaryota; kingdom Metazoa; phylum Chordata; class Mammalia; order Dasyuromorphia; family Myrmecobiidae; genus Myrmecobius; species Myrmecobius fasciatus. The sequence continues at coordinate 329,710 of JAJPUD010000389.1, read as the reverse complement.
TTCTTATCTATAAAATTAGTTAAATAAGGAAATGATGACCCACTCCAGTATGTTTTTCAAGAAAACCTCAATTGGGATCATGAAGAATTGGATATGATTGAAAAAAAAATCAGTTAATAAAAAAATCACGTAATTTTTATTATGTGATAAGGGTCTCAGCTTATTACATAATTCCATGTAGTACAGGTAACTACTTCACTAGACTAAACTCCAAGAGGTCAAGGGAATGTTCTACCTTAGTTTAGCATCTCTTCCATACCTGGCCCAGTATTCTTTGAGTAGAAGAAACTTAATGGACTTTTGCTCAGTGAATGAGTGAGTATACACATTCAAAGCTTTTACCCCAATAGTCTGATGAAGTAAAATCCCAGATCAGGAAGAATAGAGTCCCATAAAGGGGCCACTACAGTACAATGGAAAATGTGCTGGAATTAAAATCTGAGGGCCTAGGTTAATAACTCTACTCTTTATTGCTTTATGACCATAGGCAAGGCATTTGAATCTCTTTGGACCTCAGTTTCTTTATCTGTACAATGAGGGTATTAGACTAGACAACTTCTCTTTTTGCAGATTATATTTGGAAAATCCTAAAAATTTAAGTAAAAAGTTAGTGGGAATAATAATTTTAGCAAAGTAGCAGAATATAAAATAAACTCACAGAAATCATCAGCATTTCTATATGTCACCAACAAAATCCTGCCAGAAAAGATAGTAAGAGTAACTGTAGGCAATATAAAATACCTGGGAACATACCTATCAATATAAACCAAGGAACTACATGAACATTGTTATAAAATATTTTTATACAAATAAAACCAGATTTAAATAATTGGAGGAATACTAATTGTTTATTCAATGCCAAACCAATTAAATTGCCAAAAAAATTGTTTGTGTGAATTAGAAATCATAATAATAAAATTCATTTGGGAGAAGAAAAGATTAAGAAAATCAAAGGAATTAATAGGGGAAAATGTAAAGGAAGGAGATTTAGCAGTATCAGATTTTAATACTATAAGGCAATAATTATCAAAACTATATGATACTAATGATAAGAAAGGTAGATCAATGGAACAGAGTAGGCATACAATACACATTAGCAAATAATTATAGAAACTTCATGTTTGACAAATGTAAAGATTTAAGCTTTTGGAATAAAAATTCGTTATTTGGTAAAAAAACAAAAAACAAGCAAACAAAAAACATTGTTGGGAAAGCTGGAAAGCAGCATAGCAGAAATAGGGTGTAGATGAATATCTTGCACCATTTGCCAAGATCAGTTCAAAATGGTTACATGATCTAGACATAAAGGGAGAGATCATAAGAAAATTAGAAGAACATGGAACATATAACCTATCAGAGAACAATCTATGAATAAGTAAGAAATAGAGAGCATTCTAAGATATAAAAATGAATAATTTTGATTACATTAAAAAGGCTTTGTACAAATAAATCCAATGAAGTCAAGATTAGAAAGCAAACAGAAAAACTTTGTCAAGTTTATAAGAATGTGAGTCATTCCCCAATTAATAAATGGTCAAAAGGTATGAATGGGCAGTTTTTTGGTTTTTTGTTTTTGTTTTTTGCTGAGGCAATGGGGGTTAAGTGACTTGCCTAGGGTCACACAGCTAGGAAGTGTTAAGTGCCTAAGACCAGATTTGAACTCAGGTCCTCCTGATTTCAAGGCTGGTGCTCTATCCACTGCTCCACCTAGCTGGAATGGGCAGTTTTTCAATGAAAAAATGAAAACTATATAGTCATAAAAATGTTTTAAATCAGTATTGATTAGAGAAATGTATTAAAGCAACTTTGAGATATCATTTCACCTCTATCACATTGACTAAGATAATAGAAGGGAAAAGTAACAAATGTTGGTGGGGATATGGAAAAATTGGGATTCTAATTCACTATTGGTAAAACCAGGAATTGATCCAACCATTCTGGAGAGCAATTTGGAATTCTGCCCAAAGAGTTATAAAACTATATATCCCCTTTGACCTAGCAGTACCATTATTAGGTCTTTTCCCCAAAGTGACTAGGGAAAAAGAAAAAGAACTCATATGTTCTAAAATATTTACAACAGTTCTCTTAGCAAAGGGGATACTTGTCAATTGAGGAATAGCTAAACAAGTTGTAGCATATGATTATGATGAAATACTACTATGGCTGTAAGAAATGATGACTTAATTATATAAAAACATGGAAAGTTTTAGATGAAATGAGTAAAATGGACCAAACCAACAGAACATTGTTTACGACAACAGCAATATTGTTCTAAGAACAACTTTGAATGACTTTGAATGAAAAAACACTTTGAATATTATACTTAAATTAATTACAAAGAATCTATGAAGAAAGAATCTCTCCACATCCAGAGAAAGAACTGAGAAAAGCATATGTATCATGGTTTTAATGTGTGTGTGTGCATTATATATAAGCACATATATAATATATATATATCTTTATGTTTAATAGTAGCCTTCTCTAGGCACTCTAGAGTGAAGATGGATGGAGAAAAACAAAAATTGCATAGTAGAGAACAAAAGAAAACTTGGAAGCACAAAAAAGCAAGATAGTTTTGAAAATGATATATGGTATTTATCATATGATTTTTCAAAAAAAAAGTAAACAGTTTGAAATGGAAATTTGTGATTTTATAATGAATCCTCTTTTCATTTTATGCTGTGCACATGGGAATTTTTTTTGTCTTTGTGCCTTCCAGCTCTGAATAAATCTATATTCCTAAAATGAGCTCAGTCTTACTCTGTACCAGTTCTAGGGAACATGAGGTCTGTACAGCATAGTCCCACAAATGAATTAAGACCATTATATATTCAGGTCCTTTTGCGCAGAGGACATTATAGCCAGTGATGCATTTCAAAATGACCCCAAATTGAATCATTCCTAATGTGATACTGTAATGGAAATGAGGTGCCCCCCCCCAAAGGAAGGAAGCGGGCAAGCCTTCCCAGCTCCCCTGGTGATAAGAGCTCAGGATTTATTCTAGGAGACAAACAGGTTTGCTTGTAGCAGTGGAAAATTCAGCGGGAAACATGCTGCTCCAGAGTGTTAAAGCCAAAAGAAAGAAAAGAAAACAAACCATTTGCTGGCTACTCAGAAACAACTGAAGAAGGAAGGAGGATTTTCCAGACATGAGAATATCAAGAATTCTATGCTTTTCAGTGGACATGGCTCATTTCTTCACTATGGGTCTACCAAGGTGTCTCCAACTTTGAAATAAGGTAGTTTCCAGTATAAACTAAACTCCTACTGAGTTCTGAAAAGCCCAAAAGACAAAAGGTGCAAATAAAGAAAATTTGGATTGTAGCAAGCCACCAATCGTGAACCTGTTTTTTCCTTTGCTCTTTTCAGAACTAACAATTAATAGTCTATTGGTAAAAATGAATATAAGTGGAATGAGGACTAGTATTTGGAGAGACAACTGAACTGACCCATAACTAGGGAGGCTTTTTTCCAAGGTACTAGCATCTGGGGGAACATTTTCTCTTTGGGGATAGGGAGCATGTTTCTCTTTAATGGTCATCTCAGAAGGTGTGGGGAGAGCCTAAGAGAAGGAGCAAGTTTCAAGAGAAGCCAGCAGAAGATAGGTGAAGAGGTTAGGAACTAGCCAACCCCTCTTCCAGTGCAATTTCACCTGTAGACAACCGACCCTCCATATATGTGGCTGTCCTTCCTCCCCCTTCCCTGAGTCATATAGTTCTCTGTGTTATACAATCTGCCCTGTTCCCCTAACTATTTTTTTTAATTTAACTCTGCCCTGCCAAAATTCTGAAAATCATTGACCCTCAGATGTTGAGGATTTTTCAATGAGAGCTCTTAACCTGAGAAGGGGCAGGGAGGCAGGGTAAGTCTGTGAGCTTAAAAAATATTTTTTGAGAATCTATTTCAACATAATTGGTTTCCTTTGTAATTATTTTATGTAATTAAAACATTTTCTGAGAAGGGGTTCATAGGTTTCAATACTGCACTAAAGGCATCCATGATTCAAAGAATCTTTGTTTTAGAAAGAAATAGTACCTACTAGGGTAATTTTCTTCTTTTTTCTTTTCTTTTTCTTTTTTGGCTGGAGCTAAAAGATTCCATGTTAGAAAATTCAACTTCTGTTCTTCCTTCCTTGGGATATGATAGCCACCAGATAGCCTTCTCTCCGCCCCAGACATGGGGGAAATAAATATTTGATTTTTTTTTAAATCCTGAAGATCAAGAGTGCATTTGGAAAGGAATGTAGAGAGCATCCCACTGGAGAGCTCTTTCCTTAGACTTCCCACTTGCAAAGGGTTTCACATGGACTCAGTGATTGCTTTGCCTTTGAATATTCACATAGATACAGTGATTGCTTTGCCTTTGAATGCTATTACATAAAGAAGAGCAATTGCTTGTTTGGGGGATGATTGCACTGCACTAACTAGTGATCAAACAGCTTTGTCTGGCTGGTCTACTGGCACTGGGGTGATGACCATCATGAATATCACCATTTTATCCATGCTAACCACCCTATTTAAAACATGAGGAAAAGAGTAATAATATCCTGTAGGCACCTTTGATATTTTCAAATGCCCTTTCACATTTCTATCAGATCAATTGACTCAGAGAATGATGAATATTTTCATTTAAGAAGAGACTCATTGATAACAATTGACATTTATATAGTGCTTTAAGGTTTGTAAAGCACTTTGTATGCCCCTGTATTGTCTCATTTCAGTCTCATAGTTCTGTAAAATATTTTAGATATGTCTATCCTCATATTTATGGAGTAGGAAATTGAGGCAGAGTGGTTAAATGACATAAACAAGGTCTTATAGCTTCTCAGAGTTTAAGGCAGCATTTGAACATACTTCTTCCTGAATCTCAGTCTAGGTCATACTCTTTAGAGAGGCAGTGGAGAGAGTGGTAAACTTGGAGCCAGGAAGGCATAGAGTCTGGTGTTCACCATGTGTGGGATGCTGGAAAAGTCCCTCATCTTTTAAAATTTCATCCATAAAATGTAGAGAATAAAATCAGATAATATACACACGTATGTAACATATATATACATATATATACACATCAGATAATAGACAATAAAATCTGTCTCACAGACTTGTGAGATATATATATGTTGCAGAGATAGAAACAAGAAGACAAAACAACTAATTGGATATGTAAGGGAAGGCAGAGTGAGGAATCAAGGATAACAGCAAGACTGTGCACCTAGGTGATTATAAAGATGCTGGTACCTTCAAGAGCATTGGGAGTTCTACAGGGGAGTAAGTTTGGGGTAAAGATAAAGAATTTTGTTTGAGGCATGTTGATTCTAATATACCTACAGGTGATTCTTTTCTAAATGTCCAACAGGCCAGTAGAGATGTGAGACTGGAGCCCAAGAGAGAGACCATGACTGGATGGATGAATGGATAAAAATGGAAAAAAAAGAGAGAGAGAGAGAGAGAGAGAGAGAGAGAGAGAGAGAGAGAGAGAGAGAGAGAGAGAGAGAGAGAGAAGTGAAATAAGGTAAGGTAAAATAAGATATCTAGATTAATCTATCTACTTATCTATCTGAAAATCATTTGTATAAAGATGATAATTGAATCCATGGGAACTGATAAACATTTTTTATTAAGAATAATAGATTGCATTTTTGTAGCACTTAAAATTTGAGAAAATCCTCACATATATTGACTCACTGGAGGAGCCATTATAGTACCCTTGTTATATAAGTCCTTTTTGAAAAATCATTAAAGCTTTTTATTTTCAAAACATATGCATAGATAGTTTTCAGCATTCATCCTTGTAAAACCTTATGTTCCAATTTTTTTTCTCTTTCCCTTCCTCCCATTCCCTCCCTTAGATGTCAAATAATCCAATATATGTTAAACATGTGCAATTCTCCTATACATATTTCCACAATTATCATGCTGCACAAGAAAAATCAGATCAAAAAGGAAAAAATTGAGAAATAAAACAAAATGCAAGCAAAAAATAATAAAAAAGTGAAAATACTATGTTGCAATCCACACTCAGTCCCCACATTCCTCTCTCTGGGTGCAAATGACTCTCTCCATCACAAGACTATTAGAACTGGCCTGAATCACCTCATTGTTGAAAAGAGCCACGTCCATCAGAATTGTTCATTATATAATTTTGCTGTGTGCAATGTTCTCTTGGTTCTACTCATTTTACTTACCATCAGTTCATGTAAGTCTCTCCAGATCTTTCTGAAATTATCTTGCCAATCATTTCTTATAGAACAATAATATTCCATGACATACATATATTATAATTTATTCAACCATCCCAACTGATGGGCATCCACTCTGTTTCCAGTTCCTTTCCGCTATAAAAGGGCTACTACAATCATTTTTGCACATGTAGGTCCTTTTCCTTTTTTAAAAATGATCTCTTTGAGATACAGACCCACTAGAGACGTTGCTGGATCAAAGAGTATGCACAAGTTGATAGTTCTTTGGGCAGAGAAACTGATAAAATTACTAAGTGTGAGAATGTAGAAAGAAAAAGAGGGTATCAAATATAGTCCTGAGGCATACCTGTGGCAAGTGGAGATGACGTGTCTGATGAACCAAAGGAGACTGAGGAGGAGAGGTTAGACCGAGATGAAAAGAACCAAGAGAAAAACCTAAAGAGAAAATATCTAGGAGGAGAGGGTGGTCAAATAGTGACAAATGCTGCCGAGAGATCAGGAATGATGAGGATTCAGAAGAGGCCATTAGACATGGTAATCAAGAGATCATTGATAATTTGGGAGAGAACAGTTTTGGTTGAATGATGAGGTGAGAAGCATATTCCCTTAATACCAAATTCACTTTTTACTTTAAACAAGAGCAAACATCTTTATGAATACATACGTCTGGTAGCTTTTTTCCTATACTTAAGAGGGAGAAAACTTGCTCTAGATTGGGAACTAGGGCATTGGTGAATAAAAGTGCACCAGGTGACCAGTTTGCATTTCTGATACTTGCTGCTAAAGCAGCAAAATTTAACAATAGAATTAGCTTCCAACATTGTGGAAGCACCAATCTGTAGTGCTGACATTGAAGGAGAAGGAGAATTAGCAATGTGTTAAGTTTTAGGAAACTTGAGACCTTAATTTTGTTCAACTCTGGTTTTTTATTATCTTTAGTGCTTCTCTGACGAAAAAAAGCTTTGATTCAGCTCTATTAGAGATTTCTTTCACACTGCTGATATCAACCCCTTCATGACAATAGAGTCTTATGAATTTCTAGGACTGAAATTATTTGTCAACTGGGGGTCAACCTTTTAGTGAAAATACCATCTTGAACTTAATTAGATCAATTCTCTCATGACAGATAGATACAGAGAGTTTGTCACTTAACCCAAACTGTGGTCTTTCCAGATTGTAAGCCTTGTCAAAACTTATGATTCAATGGTATAGCCTTGGTCAAATTCATATCTCAATCAGGTATAACCCTAGCTTCAATAACTTCTCCAACAGATACTTTCTATGGATATGAAAGGAATAGAATCTTGAGAGGGAGGCAGTTTAATTTTCTCCTGGAAACTGGTTTAACTATCAGAAAATGACAGATAGAAACAGAAAAAAAAATAGAGACACAAAGAGGGAGAGAGGAGAGGAGAGGGCTTGAGAACAAAGGGGAGAAAATTACTGGAAAAAGAATTTTCTTCAATTTATTATAGAAATTTGGAGTTCAGGGTCATGTGATTAATTATTGAAAGAGAGAGTGAATTTTCATTGATTTGTGAAGCAAAAATAGGCTCTATCTTCAATGAATTTACATTGCAATAGAATGGAGGATGCAACATGTAAATAATTGTTCATATAACATATATAATCATAATCAGATGATAGCATCAGAGGGAAAGCACTAACAGTAGGGGAAGAAAGAAGATGGGTATAAGACCTGATACCCAAGGATGTATTTGAACTGATTCTTAAAGAAAAATAGAGTAGGAGGCAGCTAGGTGGCGCAGTGGATAGAGCGCCAGCCCTGAATTCAGGAGGACCTGAGTTCAAATGTGACCTCACACACTTAACACTTCCTAGCTGTGTGACCCTGGGCAAGTCACTTAACCCCAATTGCCTCAGCAAAAATAAATAAATAAATAAACAAACAAACAAACAAACAAACAAACAAATAAATAAATAAATACATAAATACATAAATAAATAAATAAAGTAACAAGGAGTCAATGGCTAATAGCATTCCAAGCATGGGGGATAAAGCCAATGCAAAGAAAGGTATGATGATGGGAGATGGAGTATTGTGTTCAAGGAACTGCAACATAGTCCAGAATAACTGGATTGTAGGATACATCGAAGAGGAGCAAAATGTAAGAAGGCTGGAAATATTGGAAGGAGTCAAGTAATGAAGGGCTTGAAGTGCCAAATAGAAGGCTTTATACTTGATACTCAAAGTAATATGAAGGCACTGGAGCTCATTAAGCAAAGGTATGCCATGTTCAGACTTACCCTTTAGGCAGCTGAGTTGAGGACAAATTAGAGTGAGGAGAGAGACAAAGCAGGGAGATAAATTATGAGGCTATTGCAGTAATCCAGGTTGTGATAGTGTGCATAGAGAAAAGGGGACATAGGAGAGATGTGGGGGAAATAAGATCTCGCAGCAGCTTGGGTACCTAAGATGAGGAAGACTGAATAAAAGATGACCCCAAAGTGACAAGTCTTGGTAAATGGCAGCATGGTGGTGCCTTTGAGGAAGTACAGAAGGGAGAGGTGGAGGAAAGAAGTCTGCATTTACACCAAATGACCAGTTAGTCTGGTAAGAGGTGAGTTGGCTGTATTGTTACACTCCCTTACCTGCTCAGATGAGAATTCATTGGCTAGAACTTCTGGGTCCAGACCAATCCCTGGGGGGAGGGAGGGAGATTTCTAGGCTTTAAGAAAGTGACCAACTCAGGACTACTCAGATGTTCTATAAGTTTTATACTTGTGCTACTAAACGCTATCTTTTTACTTGGTTGATTGGTTGTTGTCCTTCACTCTCCAAGAGAAGCAAAATGACATCACTATGTTAGAGTTGAATTATGGTGTAACCGTCTATGGCTGATCTGACCAATAAGAGCTCAGGATGCTCTGCCACAGGTCAGACACAAATATTCCCCTGAACATTTGGGATGGCTTCTCTTACTTTGTGCATTATTTCTTTGGAACTAATTCAATTCTGCTTTGAGCAAAAATAATGTATTCAATATTCCATCATGTGTGCCTGCTTCCATTGGGACCTAATTCTAGTTTGCCAGTGCTATGTGACTAGCACGCTCAAATACAGCAGTTCAAAGGAATATAGACTCAGCCAAAAGGTGGGGGGCTCATAGCTAATTCTGATTGGAGAGAGTATCAAATGCTTTCAGTCATAGGCTAGAGTGGCATTGTCCTGTAAAGAGAATTGGAAATGGAGGATAAAAATATTTGGATTTCCTTGTAATCTAAAATAATCTCACTATACTAACTCAGGAATTCTGTTCCAATGGAGCATGGAGAAGTTTCCAAGATGAGCATGAGAATCCCTAGTTAATAACTATGATGACTGGTAACTAAAGATATGTCTCTACTGTCGCAACAATTGGCAAAGTGTTTCTTGGGAATGCTCTTTGTAAGGAGGTTTCCTTAAATGTTCTGTTGAAAAGTATGTTATCCCAAAAGAAAATCTATCAAAAATGTAAAGTTTTTATATTGAGAAAAAAAGCAATGTAAAATATAGTCCCTGTCCTCAAGGAATTACAATTTCATCAGCAAATCAAAATATAACCACTTGAAACAACAATAATCAAGTATAAATACAAGAATATATATTGGCTGAGAATCCAAAAGATTATGCTAAAAGATCTTACGGGTGTAAAAACACGCATCATTGCTTCAATAATTAAACTTCCCAAACACTTTTATTACTTTAACAATAGATTTGATGGGTCCTGGGAGCTGAGATACTAACTTTCTTCCTGTAATGGCTCCCTAAGCCATGAATTGAATAGTCATGTAGATCAGATTCTGTCCTGGAAGAGCCTGACTTCCAAAGATAAGGTTCAAGTTAATTTTTTCCTTATTACTGGATCTTTATGCCCTTCCACTTGGAACCCTAGGGAAAAATCACTTAAAGCTTAAGTTTGACTCATGACCAGGATTTTCTAAAAGGGGAAATGAAAGGTACACAGTGTACAATATAGCACAGATATCCAACATCTATTTTTCCCAGCACACAAAATAAATACTTACAATACAAAAATATATTTGTAGATATATTTTATTGTAGATATATTGTAGATATATAGGTAATCTATAACTCCTATTGCACTCTCCCAAAAGATTGATACTTAATATTTGCTGGGACTGTTATATA
>JAJPUD010000389.1:290556-319351 GCA_023553655.1 Myrmecobius fasciatus | reverse complement strand
ACTCTCCCAAAAGATTGATACTTAATATTTGCTGGGACTGTTATATAGTCATTTCATCTTCAGCTTTGCATTGTCTCAATGACCCCTCAAGGTCCATCCCTTCTGGCTTACAAGCAATTTTGGGTGCATCATCATTATTTGGTCAGATATACAAAGAACTAGATCAAAATATAAGGAAAATGTAATTGATATACATGTGGAAAATCATTCTTTTTGTAAAATACATTGCTAACACAATAAAGAAAAATTAATGTGTGCTATTTTTTCAAAGAAACATACATTCTGCCTAGAATTAAATCCATTATCATCTTTCCTAAATAGAGCTAGGCATGACTTCCAAATTAAAAAGAGTTGAACCAAAAACATCTTAATCATTTGAATTAATGAGTGACAACAAATTTGCCAAAAGACATATTGAAGAATTCTTTCATCTTGAAGAATCTTTATCAAACGATAACAAAATGTCACTTGGATTTGATCAATGTAAAATTATTAAAGTACAGCATGGAAAGGCAGAGATTGAAAGCTTCAAGATTGAATCTAAAGGTCACATTTAACTAATATGTAAATTAAGATAATGCACACAAAATTTTGTCTCTTTCAGACAAGACATATCAAACATAAAGATACTAAAGAGAAGATTATAGCTGAATATGGTTAAAAGACTTGCCAGCATCCTGAAATCAAAGCTGAATAGGAAGAGCATGTTTAATAATGAATACTTAATTATGTAATGCAATAGTGGTATACACTTGCAGAACAATATTTTAAACTAGAACAGATTTGGAAAACATGCTAACAAAAATCCATATGTTATTTTTAAATTAACTTTTTTTTAATTCAGCAAAAAAAAAAATCTACCTTCTCTCCATCTCACCCTCCCCCAAACTGAAAAAGTTACATTCCTTGTTACAAACACATATAATCAAGCAAAACAAATTTCCTCAGTGGCCATGTTTAAAAAAGAGTCTTATTCTGCACTAGAGTCTTTCACCTTTCTATCAGGAGGGGGGATAACATGTTTCATCATTAGTTTTTGGGAATCATGATCAGATCAGAGTTCCTGATTCTTTCAAACTCAATCTGTTTTTTACAATATTGTTAACATTTTGTAAATTCTAAATTTTTCTGCTCACTTCATTTTACATCAGCTCATATAAGTCTTCTCAAGTTTCTTTGTAATTTCTTACAACACAATAAAGAGTATTCCTTCATACTTATATACCACTACTTGTTCAGTCATTCCCCAACTGATGGGTACCTCCTTGGTTTCCAATTCTTTGCTACCACAAAAAGAGCTATAAATATTTTTGTACATCCTTATTTAGAGTTTGTTTTGCTTAAAACAAATCTCTCCCTTAATCTATCCTCTAATTCCCCCTTTTCTTCTTTCCCTCCTATTTTCCTGTTGAATGAGATGTATTTTTATACCCAATATATGTATCTTCTTCCCTCCTTTGATCAGTTCAGATGAAAGCAAGATTCAAGTGTCAGTATCTCTGCACTCTTCCTCCTTCTTTATATAGATTTCTCCTTGTGACCTCTAGTCTTGCTAGATGATTTTTCCTAATTTTCTTCTCTCTTCCATTCCTTAATGTCTTCTTTTTTCTCTTTCCTTGTGAGATCATCAAGAGATAACAGAACCACAGCAGACTTTGTGTCTAATTCAACTCCCTTTTTGATCTCTAATGATAATAGAATTAAATAGGAACATATGTAATATCTCTCCACATTAGAATGTAAGCAGTTTATCCTTGTTTAATACCCTCTGGTTGTTCATTCATGTTTACATTTTTATGTTTCTCTTAATTCCTGTGTTTGCACCCCTAGGTTTCTATGTAGTTCTGGTTTTTTCATCAAGAATGCTTGGAAGCCCTCTTTATCAATAAAGGTCTGTTTTTACCCCTGTAGGATTATATTCAGTTTTACTGGGTAAGTTACTCTGGGTTATAAGCCTATATATATCCTTTGCCTTCTGGACTGTTGTATTCTAAGCTCTCCAATCCCTCATAGTGGGCTGTTAAATCATGACTGGGGGCTCCACAGTACTTGATTTTTTTTCTTTCTGGCTTATTACAGTATTTTTTTCTTTGACTTAGAAGCTCTGAATTTAGGTTATAATGTTCTTATGTGTTTTCATTTTGGGATTTCCTTCAGGCAGTGGTAGTGGGTGGATTCTTCCTATTTTTACTTTGCCCTCTGGTTCTAAAAAATATGGGCACTTTTCTTGATTTCTTGAAATATACTTTTTAGGCTTTTCTTTTGGTCCTGATTTTTAGGTAATCCAATGGTAATTAATTTTTTCTCCTCGATTTGTTTTCCTAGTCATTTGCTTTTCCTACAAGATAACTTACATTTTCTTCTATTTTTTCAGGTTTTTGCTTTAATATTTTTTTTGTCTAATGGAGTTATGGGCTTCTGCTGGTTCATTTCAATTTTTAAGGAGTTTGTTACTGAGCAGGGTTTTGTTCTTGTGCCTCGAGCTCGATTTCCTCATCAATGTCTCTTTCTATAGCTCTCATTTCTTTTCCAATTTTTCACTCTAATATTTTAAGATATTTTAAGCATTTATAACTCTTCATCTCTTCTAGGAATTCTAGTTGAAGTATACCCAAGCTCTGTGGTTTTTTTTTCTTTTTAGGTTCTCTTTGTAGACATTTTGGAGTCATTCACTTCTAGGTTTATGTCTTGAAGGTCCCTGACACTATAGTAATTTTTTATGGTGAAATTCTTCTTTTGTTTGCTCATTCTTCTAGCTTACTCCCTAACATCAGATCTTTATTTGGTCCAAGGCTCTGTGCCCTTCTGGAAGAAATGTCAGAACTAGCCCTTCTGCTGTTTTCTTGGGGATATTTGGTGGTGTGCAATTCCAAGATCTAAGAGAAAGCTTAGGATGTGGACCTGTAAGTTTTCAGCACTCCCAAAATGGTCTTCTAGGTCAAAGGATGATTGCTGAGCTTCTGGCCTGAACTCTGCATGTTAATATGGGTCTGAACAAAAGGCTTTTAAATTGAACATTTGGTGTTGCAGTAGAGTGGTACTAGCCTCAGCCACTATCAGCCATATAGAAAGCTTTGTTGGTTCATAGTGACAAAAACAGAGGCTCCCCTTTGCTCTGTATTTCCTGGTCCATGACATTCCACTGGCAGACTTCAAACTGATCCAGAAGTTGGAGTTGAATCCCTCCTCTGCTTCAGGGGTCAGAGACACACAGTTAGTACTTGCTTATAAACTTTTTCCTTGCTCAATACACAGCCTAGGGTTCACAACTGCTCCTCATCCTGAATATCACCCTTAGGGATAGAGATCCCCTTTAGTCTGCCCTGAATTTGTGACCTGGGGCCAGTTGGTGAGTTACAGACTGCCAATTGGTACTTATTACTCTAACTTACACAAGTTTAAACACCTATACACCGATTATGAAAACTCTTCTTACCCTGGTATATAGGTTTCTCCCTGATTTGGGATGTTCCATGTGGCTTGCTCCTGATCAGACCCCATCACCAGTATCCACAGAGCAATATGTGTTTCAATAACTACCTGAACCAGAAAAAAAACTGATTTTTTTTCTTGGATTTATCTTTCAGAATTTGGTTGGGTGAATTTTCTAAATCTGTTTGGGAGTTTTCTTTATTTGAGGGTGCGGGGAGCTCATTATACTTCTTACTATTCCACCATCTTTTTCTTCTTCCCAGAACCCATATATTGTTAATGAAACTCAGTATCCATCATCCAAAGACAACTATAGAAAGATTAATACTTTCTTACCAAAAGAAGATTGAGCTACATTCTTAGAGCATGTGGCCAACAATCCAAAGAAATATTTTTGCAATAAGAAGGCCACATCACCAAACAATAGCAAAAGTTAATGTGGGTTACATACTATTGGACTTATTAAATGTACTTAAAAATGGTTTATCTCCTGATCAAACCTATGTAACAGCTACTAATGAAGTGAGGGGAGATCTGCCAGTGAAGGTGCGGTCCTTAAAACCCAAGCAAATTTTCACTACCTGCTTCTAAACCAACCACATGGAAACTATGGGGAGCAAGCTTCCAGCCATGAGTGACTCAAGGGTTAGTCTGTGTAAGGTCTTCAAAAAGACTGCAAAGCCAGAAGAATAGATGACTCAGGAACTGCTGAGCTGAAACTGTGTGCATATAAAAGGGATGACCTGCCCATCTTTCAATCTCTTTTCTTTGCAACTCTGAGAGAGCTGCTTTGAACTGTCTGCTTAGGAAAGAGTGGTTGCCTACATTACCTCACCCTACAGATGTATATCCGTGGGTATATACCACTGGTGGTGGAGTTTTTATGTGTTTGCATTTTCTTGATTCTAGCTAAATAGATTTTCTGAAATAAGTGTACTCTGGTGACCTGATGACTTTGAGAGATGTAAAGATCCAATTAGAGGTCTCATTGATGAGCAGAGATGCTAACAATGGTAATTAACAGTACAGGTCATTAACAGTAACATTATTCATCAATAGCAACAGAAGCTTGTGAAGATGGATGAGGAAAGATAGTTTCTTCCTGAAGGATCCCAGACTTAATGATCTATCTAGATTACATAAAGAAATAGTTGAAACTGTAACAACACACAACTACATTCTAAAGCATTTAGCATCAATCAAATAGCTATGAAGATGGCCGGTTGCCTGGAATCTCAGAACTTTTATTTTTTTAATTTTTGAAAATTTATTTCAAACTCTTTTTTACATTTTGAATCCCAAATTCCCTTCCTCCTGCCCCTGCCACTCTCAATGAAAAGGCAAGCAACATGATATCGATTATACTTGTTGTTCTTTCTGATGAGTCCTTTCCATCAGGTCAGATTCTTCATGACCCCTTTTGAGGTTTTCTTAGTACAGATGCTGGAATAGATTACCATTACTTTCTCCCACTCATTTTATTTTTTTATTTTTATTTTTTTTCCTACTCATTTTATAGATGAGAAAACTGAGGCAAGCCAGTGTATGAAGCCATTTTTGAACTCAGGAAGAAGAGTCTTTCTGACTCCAGACCTGGCACTCTATCCACTGTGCTACCTAGATGGCTTTGATTATACATGTGAAGTCATAAAAGACATATTTCAATATTAGCCACATTGCAGAAAAAAATGAAAAAAGTATGAAAAGTTCACTACTTCTTTTTTTTAGTTCACTACTTTTCATAGACCAACAGATGACATATTCCCATATAAAAAAGACTCAAAATATCCTGGAGAACTCAAACAAGAAATTGCATTATCTCAGATAAAACTACTGACCACAAAAACCTGTTTAAAACATTGATCCACAACTTAAGAACAAAATACTTCTAGTTAAGATGGCAACAGGAACAGTTGTAAAGGAGTCTAGCTCTTCTACATATGTTCAGTTCAGTCATTTTTCAGTTGTGGTCAGCTCTTCCTGATCCCATTTAGGGTTTTCTTGGCAATTTTTACTGGAGTGGTTTGCCATTTCTTTCTTCAATTCATTTTACAGACAAAGAGACTGAGGCAGGCAGGGTTAACAAAGCTAGTAACACAGGGTCACATAACTAGTAAGTGTCTAGGGCCAGATTTAAACTCAGGAAAATGAGTACACCTGACTCCAGGCCTGGCACCCTATTCATTGCACTACCTGGCTGCCTCTCTTCCACATGTACTCCAACAAAAACAGAAAAAGAGTCTTGACCTGAATTAAGAACACAAAAGAAAATTACAGTTTTCTCATGATTTCTTCATCCCACTATTACTCAAAAAGATTGAAATCTTCTAATACTTTAATGGTTAGAAACATTGGGGAAAATAAAAATCAGAGGTAGGAGTCCATAAAATTGATGGCAAAACAAAAAGGCCTGAGTCTCCCATCCCCTCCCAAGCGCAAAAGACAGTAAACCCCAGCTCTGTGACAAAGTTCCAAATCAGGAACTGAAGATGGAAACATAAGCAAATTAAAGACCCTGAACATTCAGATGAAATATTCTGGGTTAAGACATTTAAGAGGTGAATCCAGGGAGAAAAAAAGAACAACTCCATAAGAACCTTAAGCAAAGCTTCAGAAAAAAATTACTTGACCATAAGAACTACATGAATATAGTACTTGGGAGAAATGAAGCAAATTATAAGTAACTATTATGTATTTTTAATAAAAGTTCTGTAGGAAAGAATTGTAAGGAAAATAAATAGCTTAGAATAGGCAATAAAAAATCTTAAGTATATGAGAACACATAGTTTGGAGTTTGTTATCTTGTTTTGAACTTTGTTGCTCTTTTTTGTTTCATTGTTGCTATTTGTGACTATAACCCTTGGTCTAGAACCTCTATACTCTGTGTTTACCTAGACCAGGTCCAATCTTAGTACAAGCCTAAAAAATACTTTCTCTTTGACTTATAGAGCCTTTATTCACAATCCCTATGGGAAAACTTAGAACAGAGCTCATCTGGTTTCCGTATGTGTAAATTCAGGGATTCCCAGAGCCCATTTAAACATTCAAGGTAAAAATGAAAATATCAGATATGGGACAATTTTTATTCTATCCTACAGAAAATTAAAAAACACATAGTTGTATATAATAGCCCATAAATAATGTAGTAAAAAGACATAGAGGAATCAATAACCCATTAGTAATCAACACAATTCTCTTCCATTAAATCCCATTTTCCACAGGGTCTAAAAGTTGTAGCAAGTCTGCAAATTCGTAGCATTATCTTGTGATTTAGATATTGCTTAGAAAGAGAATAAATATGGCAGCCACAACATTGAGTAAACTACCCACACCTTCCCAACCCACACACTTCTCAGGTGTCCAGGAAGCTATTCAGAATTGGAAATACAGACTAGTGCATCTTAAAATATTCTGATTTGATTTTCAGGAACTAATAATGTTTAAAAGGGGAAAAGTGTAAGGGATCAAGGGAGTTCCCTAACAACTTGATGAATTCATAAGCAAGATTGTAAGACTTGAGGATTTTGATTATATTTTGCTAAGGAAGTGATGAGTATGCTGCTTGATACCTCCTTTAGAATGAGTCTGAATGCTTATTATGATTTTGTTAACTTGGATGCCTGTGAGACCAGTGTATGAGGAGGACCCATCCCATTCTTTCTGGTCAATTATGATTGAGCCAGCATTTCCCTGAAGCAACTTTTTTTCTTCCCATCCACAATATGGGGAGGCTTTACCTAAAAGAAGTCAAAGCTGACCCAGGATGGGATGGGTCCCAGCTTCCTTGATGCAGCTTCCTGGTCATCTAGGAACTAAACTCAGCCTGGCATAAATTCAATTAGAATTCTTGGAAGACATCAAGCAAGAAACAACTCTATACAAAGCCTATTGTATAAATAAGGGTGCTTTTAAATGTATCATTTAAACTATGAATTAATAAGAAGAGACTATGTATAATCTATAACATAGTTATAATAGGAAAAATGCACCTTTTCAGTTCATGTTAAACTCATCAGAACCTGAGTTCATGCTGAGTGAAATCAGCAGAACCAGGAGAACATTATACACAGCAACAAAACTATACGATGATCAATTCTGATGGACATGGTTCTCTTCAACAATGATGTGATTCAAACCAATTCCTATTGTTCAGCGATGAAGATAGTTATATACATCCAGAGAGAGGCCTGTGGGAACTGAGTGTGAACCACAACACAGCATTTTAACGCTTTCTATGAATATTTCCATGCATTTTGTTTTCCTTCTTAGGTTGTTTTTTTTCTTCTTCTCTTTCTAGATCTGATGTTTCTTGTGCAGTAAGATAACTGTATAGATATGTATACATGTATTTGTCATATAATTTATTCTATTTAGTGCATATTAGATTACCTGTCATCTAGGGGTGGGGGGTGGGGGGAAGGAGGGGAAAAGCTTGGGAAAAAAAGTTTTTGCAAAGGTCAATGTAGAAAAATCACTCATACGTTTTGTAAATAAAAAGCTTTATAAAAAAAAAAAAGAACCTGAGTTCAAATCTTTCTTCTAATACTTATAGCCTGTGTGACCTTGAAGAAGTCATTTAACTTCCTCATACCTAAGTTTTCTCATCTGATTATAGCATTCCCTTGGATACTCCAACTTGCTTTCATACTCACAAATTGGGTCCTCAGATGGCAGATGCTCTGGTTGACATTCCTAATGAGTTGCTCTCAACAGACTTATGAAAATGTCATAATAAGAGCAATAGGTATAAAACATTCCTCTAAAACCTTGAGTTATAATCTCCCACAAATATATGTCTATGAGAAGAATCGTCCCAAACAGAATACGACAGGCAAATCATGTGCACCAAGGCAATTGACAGCTTTGAAACCATGAGCCTGGAAGTCTTTTCTATCCATATACAGTCCTCCTTGCAACCCAACTATTGCTGGCTCTCTCAATTGTGCCAGGGATCTGCTGCTTTCTCCCTTGAGTGACTGCCTTTTGTTTCCGTGTCTTTCCTCCCTCCACTGTCCCTCAAACTCTCTCAACTGACTGAATTCCCCTAGTGTCTCATGGCCAGTGGAAGAGGGAGGAGGAAAAGTAAAAGAAAATATTTTTCAAAGGTCTCCTCCATAAAGCTCCTAAATTGGGATTTTCAAGGCTTTAGAACCAAAAGCCTCCAAGGGAGCTAATATATTATATATAATCACTGTTCCCTTCTGATTAACTCAGAAAAAGGTGTTCAGGCTTCATAAAGGGATCAGAGCTTAGAAGCATTTCTATTGTCAGTTGTATGCCTCCATACACTTGGTGATTCTAGTCTGTGCTTTCTGGGCTATGGGCTTAATCAGAGATCAATTTCCCTTCATCTAAAATTAACTAGATGTCCTTTGAGGTGACTTCCAGGTCTAGATCTATGATTATTTAAGAAACAGCTAATTCAAAGTCTTCTTGAAAAAAAATGTTAATTTGATAAAAAGATTGGGTTTTTCCCCATAAAGAGTTTTTTCTGTTAGTATATTAAGCAACTGTTACATAAAACAGGTAAATTTCTAAATGACTACCATAGAATAATTAGGTTCTTTTTAAATATAGTCTGCTGTTGCTTAGTTGTTTTCAATCATGTCTGACTCTTCATGACCCCATTTGGGGGGTTTCTCAGCAGAGGTACTAGAGTGGTTTACCTTTTCTTTCTCCAACTCATTTTATAGATGAGGCAAACAGGTTTAGGTGACTTGCTCAGGGTCACATAGCTAGTAAGTGTTTGAGGTCAAATTTGAATTGAGGTCTTCCTGATTCATGGCCCAGAAGTCCATCCACCTGCCACCCAGCTGCCCCAAATATAGTCTATTAGGGTTAAAGTTTTAAGTGTATACATTTAAAGAATGGGGAAGGGAAGAGAATGAGCATTTACATAGCACCTACTATATGCTAGGCACTATACTAAACACTTTACAAATGTTATCTCATTTGATCCTCACAACAACTCTGCAAGGTCGATATTAATATTATTCCCTTTTTAACCATTAGTGAAACAAAGGTTACATGACATACCCAGGGTCACCTATGTGTCTGATGCCAAATCTTCCTGATTCCATGAGCTCCATGTTCTATTCATTGTATCACAAGATGCCTCTGTATCTAATCTTTAAGCACTAGGGATTCCTGATGCCTCTGTGCTTATTTAGAGGTGCTTGTACTGCGTTGTCCCTTCTAGAATATCTGAGAATAATGGAATGAGATTTCAGGATACATTTTGAGTTTTTGCATATTGTGGAAATAGGGAGGAACAGTTTATAAGATGGTAGCTTCCTACCTGACTATATCCCTTTATCAGGAGTTACTTTTTCCAAAGTCAAATTTACTTGTTTGAGGTTGCTCCTTTTATTTACAAATGTGTGTTACATTTATAAATCATTGAGTAGAGAGTGCTTAGGGCCCTTTTCCTAACAACTGATATGGATAGCAACAAACAGCAGATAAAGCTAAATTCTGATGTTTCCTCAGACAGAAATACTAAAGCCTTTCTCATTTTAATGCAATGGGCTGATATGGAGCTAGATCTATGTTTTCACTAGTATATGATTTCACTAGGACACTCTCAGTGAAGAAACTTCATTAATGTATAGACTCTCACTTAAAGAGTGAAGGCACTATGCTCAAAAAATTATCAAACTGTGCATACCATTTGACCCAGAAGTGTTTCTACTGGGCTTATATCCCAAAGAGATTTTAAAGAAGGGAAAGGGACCCACATGTGCAAAAATGTTTGTGGCAGCCCTTTTTGTAGTGGCAAGAAACTGGAAACTGAAAGGATGCCCATCAATTGGAGAATTGCTGAATAAATTATGGTATATGAATGTTATGGAATATTATTGTTCTGTAAGAAACGACCAGCAGGACGATTTCAGAGAGGCCTGGAGAGACTTGCATGAAACTGATGCTGAGTGAAACGAGCAGAACCAGGAGATCATTATACACAGCAACAAGACTATATGATGATCAATTCTGATGGACATGGTTCTCTTCAACAATGATGTGATTCAAACCAGTTCCTATTGTTCAGTGATGAAGATAGTCATATACATCCAGAGAAAGGCCTGTGGGAACTGAGTGTGGACCACAACACAGCATGGAATATTTCCATGCATTTTGTTTTCCTTCTTAGGTTGGTTTTTTTTCCTTCTCTTTCTAGATCTGGTGTTTCT
This sequence comes from Myrmecobius fasciatus, assembly GCA_023553655.1. Classification (NCBI taxonomy): domain Eukaryota; kingdom Metazoa; phylum Chordata; class Mammalia; order Dasyuromorphia; family Myrmecobiidae; genus Myrmecobius; species Myrmecobius fasciatus. The sequence continues at coordinate 308,729 of JAJPUD010000389.1, read as the reverse complement.
TGTGCAGTAAGATAACTGTATAGATATGTATACATATATTGGATTTGTCATATAATTTATCATATTTGGCATGTATTAGATTACCTATCATCTAGGGGTGGGGGTGAGGGGAAGGAGGGGAAAAGCTTGGGAAAAAAAAGTTTTTTTTTTTCCAAAGGTCAATGTAGAAAAATCACTCATATGTTTTGTAAATAAAAAGCTTTTAATTAAAAAAAAAGGATCACACAGAACAGGAAACCAGAAAGGGTTATGTTGAATAAATACTCACATAATAAAGCATGTAGACCATGTAAAAAAAAAGAAAGAAAAATGGAAGAAGAAAAAAAAAAAGAGGGAAGGCATTGAGATGTTAGAGGATGTGCCCAGAGTCACACAGTATGTGACAAAACTTGAGCCTAGTTCTTAACTCCAAAGACTACTGCTTCCTGCATACTCACAGGATGCTTCCTAATTAATGAAATACATAAAGTCATTGGTTTGCTTATTTTTTCATATCTTGTGGATTTACTTATATTAGGAAGCTTTAAGATAAGGAATGTAAGGGGTCAAGTTGGGCCTATGGTTTGTGACCCCACCAATGTTTAAAAAGTAGTTGAAAAATAGCATTATTAGTGCTACTTTACATTGAGATGGATTGCTTTATAATTTTCCAATTAGAGTCATTCCAATTCCTGAGAACTTAAATATATGCAAGAACACACACACTGATCATACTGATTTGCCTTTAACCCTTCTCATATTATAAAGAAACAAAACAGAATCTGAGTTTATCCAATCAAGCAGTTGCTTCATCATACTTATAATTCATAGAGTGGCAGAAATAAATAGGATCTTAGATATTCTCTAAGTCCAAATCCTATATTTTACCAATGAAGAAAATGAAACCCAGAGAAAGGAAAAATTTTTTTCAAGATCCAAAACCCTAATTGGCATGGAGCAAGTGGGGCCTTGCTTCTGGATGCCACATAGAAAAGGCCACATTTTCTCCCCTGAAGGGCAAACTTCTTCCCCTTGGCACACTTTAACATCCCCTCCATCCCCTCCATCACCATGCAGTACAAGTGCTACTTACAAGGTCTCATCATCATGGCTCCCATCTCCTGGGGTCAGCTCTCATTCCACTTCCCAGTCTCTACAAGCGAGAAGGCCAAAAAATAGGGCACCCCTTCTCCACAGGCACCCATAGTCAGACAACCCCACGTGAGATCACTGCTATCCCCTGCCCATGGTACCTTTGAGCTGCTGCCATATGTCTGGCAACATTTTTGTCCAAGCACTGATACATTGTTGGGGGAGCTGTGAACGGATCCAACCATTCTGGAGAGCAATTTGGAGCTATGCTCAAAAAGTTATCAAACTGTGCATACCCTTTGACCCAGCAGTGTTTCTATTGGGCTTATATCCCAAAGAAATCGTAAAAGAAGGAAAGGGCCCCACATGTGCAAGAATGTTTGTGGCAGCCCTTTTTGTAGTGGCTAGAAACTGGAAACTGAAGGGATGCCCATCAATTGGAGAGTGGCTGAATAAATTATGGTATATGAATGTTATGGAATATTATTGCTCTGTAAGAAACGACCAGCAGGACGATTTCAGAGAGGCCTGGAGAGACTTGCATGAACTGATGCTCAGTGAAGTGAGCAGAACCAGGAGATCATTATTCACGGCAACAACAGTACTATATGAGGATCAGTTCTAATGGACATGACTTTCTTCAACAATGAAATGCTTCAAACCAGTTCCAATTGTTCAGTGAAAAAGGCCATATACACCCAGAGAGAGGGATGTGAAATGTGGACCACAACATTACATTTTCATGTTCTCTATTGAGGTTTGCTTGCATTGTATTTCCTTTATCGGATTATTCTTTCTTATAGATACGATTTCTCCTGCACAAAAAATGATGCAATAACTATACATATATTCGATTTCTTAAGTATTCTAACATAATTATCATGTAGTGGATATCCTGCCATCTAGGGGAAGGGTGGGGAGTAGGGGGGAAAATTTGTAACAAAGCTTTGTAAGGCTTAATGTTTAGGAATTACCCATACGTATGTTTTGCAAATAAAAAGTATTAATAAAAACAAACCAAAAAAAAACCACTTTTGTCCAAGGTTAAAAACTCCCTACTTATACCCTACCAAAATCATATAACTAGTTATTAGAAAGAGCCATGAATTGGGAGCAGGGGTATGTTAGAGCTAGCTGAAGAGAGCTGATTGCTAAATTTCCACATTTACATCTCAGAAATCAGAAAAAGATACAAATCAGGGCTTGATTTATTGTTTTGTTTATTGTCTAGACTTAAGAAACTCATGGCTGCACATGTATAACAAATTGTCTTCTTGGTGAAGGGGGGAGAGAATTTAGAATTCAAAATTTTTCAAAATAAATATTTAAAAATTTTTACATGAAATTGGAAAAATATTAAGAAAAAAGTCACGAAGAAAGTATTAATAAAGATTAAACATTCAAGGGTGTCCTGTGTACATTTTAGGGGGAGTCCTGATTATTAATTTATATATATATATTTATATATTTATCAGCACAGCACACCCATGACTGCACAGTTCATTAGAAATAGTCCAATTAGTCAACAAGAACTTATTAAGCACTTACTATATGTTTAATAGATGGCACTATGCTAAGCATTTCTCAGAGAAGGCAAAAACATGGTTCCTAACCTCAGGGAACACACATTTTAATGATGAAGATGACAGAAAATATGCTCGAACAGGGAGTCTACCATGTCCAGTGAAGGTCATCTTAGAGGGAAAGCCCTGGCAGTAGGGATGCGGATGTGGATCAGGAAAGACCTACTTGCAGAAGGCAAGACTTGAGCTGGGTCTTGAAGAAAACCAGGGAAACTAAGAGTCAGGTGAGGAAGAGGAGGAGGATGACCACAGTGAAGGCAAAGACATGGAAATAGGGGTTGGAGGGTCAGGTGTGAGGAACAGCAAGTACACCACAGTAGTACAATCACAGCATTGAAGGGAATAAAGTGTATGAGGATCTGGCTAAAATTTACTCCCTTTGTGACTGTGGGCAAGTCAGTCTCCTGCACCTCAGTTTCCTCATTTGCAGAATGTGAGGGTGGAATATTTGGCCTCTGACGTCCCTTCTAGTCCCTATCTATGACCCTTTTAGGGGCTCTGATGTCAAAATGCCCTTTTTCAGTCTGCTTCTTTTCTCCTGTGATGGGCACAAAAGTCCATCACAGAAACGCAAAATGTAAGTTGGGGAAGAGGGAACTGTGGAAGCCACTCAGTCCCACCCATGTCTGAAATAGAATTCCCTCTACAATATACCTAACAAGTGGCCAGAAAGGAGAAGCATCAGAGGTCAGGAGAGAGCATTTCAGGAAGGAGCCAAGTCAAAGGCTAAGTTTTAGTTTTTTGTATTTGTCATTTCTTATGGTCCAATAATGGCAGCCATTGCACGTGGTGCAATGGGTAGGATGCTGGGCCTGCAGTCAAAAAGACTCTCCTTCCTGCTTTCAAATCCAGTCTCAAATACTTACTAGCTCTGTGAGCCTGAGCAAGTCACTTAACCCTGTTTGCATTGGTTCCTCATCCATAATATGATCTGGAGTAGGAAATGGCAAATCGCTCCTCTATGTTTGCCAAGAGAACCTCAAATCATCAGATAGGACTGAAAAGGATTGAGTAACAAATACCTGTGTGACTTTTAAGCTCTGGAGGTTCCAGTTTCCTCATCTGTAAAATGAGGGATTAGATGATCTACAAATTCCCTCTTGGCAAAAATATGCTGGTAGATATTTAACAACTAGCTGTCCAGGAGGGAAAAAAGAAAAAAAAAAAGGTACACAAGACATAGGTCCCAACTTTTATCTAAGGAAACTATCCCCAACATTCCCCTGGTCCACCATATCCAATGAATCCTGAGCCCCCAAAAAACACATGAGATTCTTTAGGTAGGAATAGATCTTGCTGAAATCATAATATTTTTGATTTCTTTCTTTTTTAGATCATAGGGCTACAGATTATAACTGAAAAGGACCTTAGAGGCCATCCAATCCCTCTCCTTTATAACTGATGTTGTTCAGTTGCGTTTGACTCTTCACGGACCATCCTCCATTATCACCAGAAATCTGTCCAAATTTTCTTGCTTGTTTGCATCATGTTTGTTGCTTCCAGACACTCCCTATTCATCTCATCCTCTGCCATCTCCTTTTCCTTTTGTCTTCAATCTTTCCCAACATCAGTATCTTTCCCAATGAGTCCTGTCTTCTCATTATATGGCCAAATTATTTTTCCTCATTTTGCAGATGATGAAACCAAAGTACAATGACATTAAGTGCTTGCCCCATGGCCACACAGCTTGTGGGGGTCTAAAATGGATTTGAATTCAGTTCTTTCTGACTCTGCTAACAACACTGTTCCTTCCATATCCTAGCTTCCCTGTGTTCACTCTTTCCCTCCCCCTTTAAGTAAATCATTCTATAATTTTCTTAAGAATTAAAGGCTAGTTTTCTTTAAAAAGAGAAGAGAGAGAGAGAGAGAGAGAGAGAGAGAGAGAGAGAGAAAGAGAGAGAGAGAGAGAGAACACTTGTTCTTAGCCAATCCTAAATCATATATTTACCAGTTCTTTCAGCGCCCATACCCCAGGTCACCAGTCACCAGTTCAATTCAAATTCAGTCAATTCAAAAGGCATTTATTAGATGCCATGAATACAATGAAATAAAAATTTAAAAAGCCCCTGTCCTCAAGGAGCTTATGAACTAGTGGGAGGGATACATTTAAAGAAATAAAATAAGAGAAACTTATTATTTAGCATCTCCCTTCTCACCTCTACACCATTCTTATTCTCTAGTTTCCAGTCCAAAGATTATTCTCTTTGGTAAAGAAAAGAGAAGGAAAATAAATTGAACAATGATGTCTAATTTTCATCATTTGTTACTGTGTTACTCCCCATCCAGCTCTAAGATCATGTCTCTTCTGCAGTCCTCTTCTCTTTCTTAATTTAGCTTGAAAACAAAAAGAAAGCTTTACCCTTCTTGATTTCTTTAATTGTACCAATGAACCATTCCCCACACCATTCATTCAGAGCTCTGCTGTTGCTGTGGCTTCTGGTCTTTTTTCTACCTTTGCTTCGGTCTTCTTTTCATTGTTATTCAGTCATGTCCAACTCTGACTCTGTTTTGGCCTTTTCTTGGCAAACATACCAAAGTGGTTTGCCATTTTGCAGATGAGGAAATTGAGGCAAATGGGGTTAAGTGAGTGCCCAGGTCACACAGCTGGAAGGTGTCTGTGGTCAGATTTTCCCACAGGAAGTCTTCCTGACTCCAAGTCCAGCGCCCTCGCTACTCCTGCATCACCTAACTACACGTCAATTAAAAATATGAGGCAGAGTATGTTCTCTGTGCATCCCCATAGCCTTCTTCAGCCACCTAGTGCTGTCAACTGAGCATCTTGCTCCACACATGGCTGGGAAGCAGAGGGCACTTGCCATTCCTTGTCTCCCCTTCCCCTTATCTCACGTCCCTCAGAAATTCCCTTCTATCTCCTTAACTCAAGTCTCATCATGGAGCTTCTTCCCTGACCACCAGTCTCCCCAGGGTCTACAAGCACTGGCTGGCTAGGACCTTAGACCTCCTCTCTTTATCCCTTTCCCTTCAGAGGCAGCTGGTGGCTCAATGGGCAGTGCTGGATCTGGAGTCAGGAAGGACAGAGCACAAACCCTGCTTCAGACATCAGCTACCTGTTTTACCCTGAGTAGTCAGGGGGCTCCTCAGGTTCTCAGGCTGACCTGATTCTCAGATTTTTTTTTTTGCTGAGGCAATTGGGGTTAAGTGACTTGCCCAGGGTCACACAGCTAGGGAATGTTAAGTGTCTGAGACCAGATTTGAACTCAGGTCTTCCTGACTTCAGGGCTGGTGCTCTATCCACTGAGCCACCTAGTTGCCCGTGATTCTCAGATATTATTTGTAAAAGCACTCAACACAGTATCTGGAATATAGCAGGAGCTGTGCAAATTGTCGATTCTTTCTCATTCTCCTTTGCTAGCTCTTTTCTATGGCATGGGTCTCTGGGACTCTGTCCTGAGTCCCCTTCTTCTCCTCTATAGTATCTCACTTGATGATCTCATCAGTTCATGTAGATTCAATTATCACCTTTGTGAAAATGATTTCCAGAGCTATAGATTCAGCACTGACTTCCCTCCTGAGCTATAGTATTACATCACCAACTATTTTTCAGATGTTTCAAACTGGATTATCTTCTAGGCATTTCAAACTCAACATGTCAAACACAGAAATCTCATTGTCTTTTCCCCAAAATATATCAGCTCTTCTAAAATCCCCATAATTTTCAAGGGTATCGCAATCTTCTGTGTCATCTAGGTTTACAGGTCCCCTCGTCAATTCCTCACGTTTTACCATAAAGATCCAATTTATTACCAAATCTTGCTGCTTCCACTTTTACATCTCCTGTACATGAGCCTTTCTCTCTATTCACACAGCCATAAACTCTAGTGCAGGCCTTCAACACCTCTTGCTTGTGATGTCCTTCTATGGCTTCTTTCTGCTTCAAGTCTCTTCCCACTCCAATCCATCTTTCACTCAGCAGGCAAAGGGATTTTTCTAAATCATAAATCGACCATGTACAAAATGCCTCTAGAATCAAAAATTCCTTAACTTGACATCTAAACTCCTCCAAAATCTGACTCTACCCTGTCTTTCCTGGCTTGTTGCTTAGTACTTCCTCCCTACACATCATGTTCTACCTCATCTACCTAAACTTTTCTCCGAACTTGACCTTTACAGAGGCTGTTCTCCATAAAGAACTGATGAAAGGGATATCAAAAATCAACTAGAGAAAACTAACAATTCTAAAGGATTGATGAGTCAAGGAACAAATCCTAGGTTTGTTAAATAATTTCATTAAATATAACTACAATGAGACAACATACCAAAATTGGGAGGATGCAGCCAAAGCAGAACTTAGGAGAACATTTCTATCTCTAAATACTTTTGTTAACAAAAAAGAAATAACAGATTAATTAATTGGGAATGCCACTGATAGTATTAGAAAATCAATAAATTTTAAAACAGTAAATAATAGAAATCCTAAAAACTAAAGAATATAACAAAATTGAAAATAAAACATTGAATTAATGAATAAAATTAGAACCTGTTTTTTTTAAATCAATAAAACAGGCAAAGTTATTTAATTAAAAATAAGAGAAACATCAAATTAGCAGTATCAAAAAGAAAAAGAAAGATATTAGAAACTATTTTACCCAATTATATTACAATAAAACCAACAACTCAGATGAAATAAAATATTTACAATATTTACAACAACATAAAATATCCTAATTAAAGAACAAGATGCAAAGAATTTAAATAACTTAATTTCAGAGAAAGAAATTGAACAAACCATAAATTAACTTCCAAAGGAAAAAAAAAAATCCAGGACCAGATGCATTCACAAAAATTCAAAGAACAAATCTAATACTACATAAATTTTTCACAAAAATAGCAAAAGTAACTCTACCAAATTCCTTCTATGATAAAGATAAGAGTCTTGATAATAAACTACGAAGAATAAAAGCAGAATAGGAAAACTATAACTACTATCTCTAATGAATAATTTTTAAATGAAATATGAGTAAAGAAGCTAAAACAATATAAAACAAATTATTTTAGTCAATATCATGCCAAAGACAATGAAAGAATTATTTTATTAAAAAATTATAAAAATAATTTGTAAAAATATAAATTATAAAAATTTATAATGAAATTTATATGGAGATGAAAAAAAGAGTCAAGACTTTCTAAGGATATACTGAAAAGAAGTAGAATTTGAGAGGGCCTAACAATGCTGGATCTCTTAACTATATTACAAAATTCTGATTTTCAAAATAATTTGGTAATGGTTAAAAATTAAGTTGATCAATGAAACAGATTACCTATTCAACAAAAAGAAACAAATGTATCTAGTACCTTAGTAGTCAATAAGAACAAAGATTCTGGCTACTATTTGACAAAATCTGTTGGGAAAATTGGACAGCAATATGGAAGAAATTAAATTTAGACCAACACCTTATACCTTATACCTTATACCAAGATAAGCTCCAAATGGATATATGAACTAGATCTAAAAGGTTTACATAATAAACAAATAAAAAACCATAAATAGGACAAAAGTTCATGACCAAACAAGAGATAAAGAACACAAAGAATAATGAATAATTTTTATTACATAAAGTTGTAAAGGTTTTTTTTTCAGAAACATGTCCAATAAAAATAAGATTAAAAGAAAAACAGTGAACTGGGAAAACATCTTTGTAACAAGTTTCTCTGGTAAAGGTTTCATTTCTAAAATATATAATCAACTGATTCAAATTGATAGATTGTCTAAGGATATGAATAGATGGTTCTTAAGGGAAGAAATCCAGACAACATACAGCCATTTGAAAAACTGCTTCAAATCACTACTACTAATTAAAGAATTCTGAGATTCTATCTCCAATCCATTAAACTGGCAATGATTAAAAAAAAGGAAATGATAAATGTTGGAGGAAATTTGGGAAAACAGACACATTGATGCATTGTTCTTGGACCTATGAATGTGCATAAACATTGCAGAAAGTTTTGACCCATCCATGCCACTGCTAGACTTACACTCAAAAATGATTGAAGAAATAAAAAAAAAAAATGGTCCTCTATGTACAAAAAAAATTTTAAGCAGCATTTTTGTGTTAGCAAGAAATTGTAATCTAAAGTGATGTCCATCAATTGAGGAATGGCAGACTAAATTAAATATATGAATATGATAAGAGCACTACTGTGCTGTCAAAAAATGAGGAAATAAGATTATTTCAAAGTGACATAGAAACACATATATGAACTGATGTACGGTGAAGTGAGCGGAACCAGAACAATTTATAAAAAACATCAATATTATAAAAATAAATTTGAAGACTTTCATAAACTGATGAATTAAATGAGCAGAACCAAACAATTTATACAAATACAACAACATTGTGAAGACAACTTCGAAAACTGTAAAAACTATGACCATCCATGATTTTACAAAAAAGATAAAATATGCTATCTACCTCATGACAGAGAGATGACAGATTTATATATACGTGTGTATCATACATACATACATACATATGTATATTTGCATATAGCCAATGAAGGACTTTATTTTGTTTGACTTTACAAATTTGTAACAAGATACTTTTCTTTTCTCTTCCGATGGATGAGGTAGATGGGAGGAAAAGAAAATAGATGCTAATTAAAAAGCAATTTTTTTTAAACAGAGATTGAGGATACTATAGGTATGAAATGTTGCATACACTTTAGATGAGTGAGTAATTTTGCTTTGTTTTTGCTTTGTTTTCCCTTTGTTGAGAGGCTCGTGATATAAAAACAAAACACATCAATAAAACTTTCTTTTTTAAAGATAGTACTACTTGTTCCAGCTTCCTTTGATTATTTTTGTTTCAATCCACTAATTTTTATTGATAGTTACAATCCTAATAGCTCTATGCCAGCCAATATGGAGATTACAACACATCTTAAACCATAGTGCGTAGTCCCTGCCTTTTGGAGCTTTATGGTTATTTGGGGAGAGATGTTAAAAATTACTTACCAATACAAGAGATGAGAACAATATAAAAGATGCTTAGAAGGAGCACAGACTTCACGTACTTCAAGAGTTAAAAAGTGGGAGAGATCCCAGTTGAGCAAAGGTCTTAAGTAGGAGGGTCTCGAACCCTCAATTGATCGTCACCCAGGCTCACATGTCCTGGTTTCTAGGATCTTCTCCATAGCCATAGCTTTCCTTTGAACCCATTCCAAGGTGTTAATGAATCTACTTCCTAGAATTGGGATCCCTGGAATAAAGACAATGCTCTACCTGATAGGATGTGACCAGGACAGGAAAGAACAGGTAACACTTCTTGGAGCTAGGGAGGAGACCCCAAAGCTGGGAGCAGTGAGGTTCAAGATCCTCCTCTGATTTATACAATAATACCACTCTGTGTTCTAGACGTTCTCTGAGAGAACAGACTGCAGAGAAAGCTCCAGCCTGCGCTGTTAGAAGCATCAGTTTATACCAGTGAAATCAGTTCTAGAATGTAGCCCTTGATATAACACCTCTTTAGCTTTTTTGGATACCGTGTCACATTGTGACCTCAGAATTAACTTCTTGTTCAGTTGAGTGTGAATCTTCCTGACCCTATTTAAGGTGTTCTTGGCAAAGATCCTGGGGGGCTTCACCCCTGCCTTCTGCAGCTCATTTTACAGATGGGGAAGCTGAGGCAGGCAGGCTTAGGTGACTTGCCCAGGGTCCCACAGCTAGGAGATTCTGGGGCCAGGTTGGAATTCCCCAATATGAGTCTTCCTGTCACCAAACTCCTACATCTTTTTTGCATGAACTGTTGTTTTCTTTCAACCTACTCAAGCAGTTTTGGTTTGGTTTTTTTTTTTTTTTAATCTGAGTGTGGGGCTTGAATTTAGTGAATTAGGAAATTGAACTTAGAATCCTAGAGTTTAGAATGTGATAAAAGCTTCCAAGGTCATTCCATGCAGACCTTGCTTTTGACAGATGAGGTGAAGGAGGCCCACAAGGCCAGTGTGGCCAGATGGTGGTCTGGTCTCTGGCGCTGTGGTCATTGAAGTGTTACCCAACATCTGATTTGTCCTTGTTGCACCGCAAATCAGCATTTCACAAGCCCATTTGTGGTATGACACAAAGAGAAATGGTCAATAATAATAAACTATATGAGATGTCTTTTAAAGTCCAGGGCCTGTTTAAAGAAAAAGCTATAGCTTTGTAGTCAACAAAACTCAATGGTATTAGCCTTTCCTAGCACATTTGTATTGTATATTTAAAATTGAGTCATATTTAGTTTTGGCTCTGATATTTAATATCAGAAATCTAACAGTGACTATCCTGGACCCAAGGTCAAGCAGTGTGTCATATTTCGCCTTTCCCCAAGGGTTCTAGTACACTTAATTAAGGATGTACTGTTTAATAGTATCTAGACTCTGCCATTGGCTCAAGCCCCCATTGATCGTGTTCTCCAAATTCTAGGGGAACCCTACTCCTATTACATTTAATCACTTACAATCTGATTAATTTATATAAAGGTCTAACAAGAAAAAAAAACCCCACAAACAACCACTGCCTTACAGAAGTATATAATCCCTCCCACACATACTACCTCATTCTCAGAGGAAGGGAAAGGGATTAGGTTCACAGTTCAAAGCCTCCCCACTTCCAAGTCCTGGTACCTCAGCTTCCTAGAGCTTCCTTGTTGAGTTGGTCATCCTGGAATCCTTCTAAGGTCACTATCAAACTCCTGGGATCAGACTCCTGGGATGGATCAAGGTCCATAGATCAAATCCATTGCCTGAACTAAGAACTGAAAAGAAGGATCCAAACAGACTAAAATCCCAACAAGTTCTTAGATTCTAAATTCTTAGAATTGTAGGGGCAAAAGGAGGTGGGGATAGCCCTTCCCTTCACCTAGTTTGATTTATTGTGCTTGTATTGTAAGGGAATAGGATTTTCATCCTCTAGACTCAGAGTCAGAAACAGTTCCGGTCTGGTAGTTTCAAAGATGAAGCCTATTCTAGCTTCTCAGACAATAAAAAGAGGCTGTTCTTACTCTCTGGAAGGGAAAGATAGAATGTCTTTTTTCCAGAAGCGGGTCCTTAGTGTATTTAACGCGTGTCTCCATTTTAGGTGATCAAATTGTGCAAAAAGGGAATGTGCAAATTCCCAATACAGAAATATTTGACTTAGAAACTTTTTAAAGACTAAGATCTTTGGGGTCTGAAACATCCCTCTAAGATGGCTTTCTGAACAGTAGACAGACCACCCAGCTTCCACACATAGTTACTTAGCAAAACTCTTGAATTCTCACAAATTTGAATAATGTTCAAGAAATCCAGTGAGCTAGATATTGCAATAAATGACTTATTCTTCCTCGGATTTCATGAGATCAAGCAGAAGCCCAAGGGCAATAGGATAAATTAGATGCCAGAGAAGGCCCTGAAGATACAGGCATCTGAAACTCAAAGATCCAGGAGGCTTAAAGCTGGAAAGTAGGGTCATTTCAGGAGCCCAGTTAACCAAGGATTAGTTCAAACAGGGATAATCAACCCACACAAAAATACAGGGGAGGAAATGGGATATGTTCTAGGCACAAAGGCACAATTTAAGAGCTAAATAGAAAAGAGCAAATCAAGGAAATACCTCCAAGACAATTCTAATAAACTTTGGCTAGAAAATACCATCTGCCTCCAGAGAGAGAACTATGGAAGTTGAATGTAAATCAACACATGCTATGTTTACCTCTTTTTTTCTGTTTTTTTTTTCTTTCTCCTGTCTTCTGATTTTTTTCTATCAACATTATTTATAAAGCAATGTGTAATTAAAAAGTTAACATAGCTGTATAACCAAAAAAAAAAAAATAAAGAAAAAGGAAATACCAACCAGCATTAAGCACCAACCAGGATTAAACCAATCTAGAGATCTTCAAAAATAATGAATGAAATATTTATGAACTACTATGTGCAAAGCACTGTGCTAAGTACTGAGGATGCAAATAGAAAAGTAAGGCAGTTTCTACAAATAACTCCTTAACAACTAGAAGCAGAGATTCTAAGGTGGAAAAAATGCATTGTACTAGGACTCAAAGAAAGTGGGGAGGCTTTGGACTTGGAACAACTAGAAGGAGTAAATCAAGAGATTAAAAAAATGAAATAAAAGTTCTGGATGATAAAATTAGAAGAAAAATAAATAGCTTAAAAGAAAAAAGTAGTAAATTTATACAAGAAATAGCCTCCTTGAAAACTATAATGGATAAAACAAAAAACATGTACATGAGGAAGTGAGACATGAGAACAAAATTTAAAGCTTGAATAATGACAAAAATGTAAGCTATCTGGTATTGACCTAGAATACAAGAAGAGGTCATTTAAGAATCACTAAATTCCCTGGAAATCAGAATTAGAAACAAAACCCTGGAAACTATATTTCAAGAAATCACAAATGAAACCTGTCTAGATCTATGAGAAAGCAAACTGAAAAAGGGCTCTTACAGCTTTATCTACAGGTATGTATATCTGAGGCAGACAAGGTAGATGGATGATTTGGGCCCAGAGTTGAAAAGGAGGATAGTGAGTTGAATTTCTTTCAGGAAATTATAAACAACTTTACCAAATTTTCCATGAGAGCAAAGATTCATCTTTTCAATATTAACATCCTATCTGTTGCTCTATGAAAATGAGACACAGTATAGTTCTAAAATCTTCTCCAATGAATTAAAAATGAGTATCACACAGAAGACAATAAGAATATGCACAAGTGATGTGAGCAGACTGTAACATACAAGCAATGGAAAACCAAGAAAGGACAGGAGTAAAAGATATCAAAAAATTATATGCTAGGAAAAGAAGATAATCTAGTCACATGGAGAGGACAAGGGACTACAAATGGAAAGCCAAGAGTGTTCCACTAGCCTCTTTGAATTGTCAAGACAAACAAAGGAAGGTCTTCAGCACATAGGTAAACTTGTTATGGTGAACTTTTGTGAAAGCACATGGACAAGAGACATATGGGACAGGCAGACAGGGATGAGTTGCATGAAGTCAGCAGCACTGGAGAGAACCCCTTAACCAATAAGAAAACAGATTTACTGGAGCATATGAGCAGTTGAGGCTTTTTTTAGGTTTTACACTGCAGTTGTTTCCCAATATAAAATCCTTCTCACTTCCCCATTCCCACTGAACTTATATTATACAAGAAAAAAAGTTAAGCACACCTGAACAACAAAACAAATATAGCTGATGGTATAAATGACATTTTATGGAGAGAAAGTTTGTTTCATTATCTTTTCTCAATAACCAAGATTAGTCATCATAATTCATTGGAGCCTGAATACCTTTGAATATTGTTTTTGCTAATATTATCGTACTATCCTCTGTCCTCTTGATTTTGCTTACTTCATTCTGTGTTAATTCATAAAGTCTTTTCCTACTTCTCTGAATTCCTTATATTTATTGTTTCTTCTGGTACACTTAGAACATGACAGTTTATTTGGCTACTCCCCAATTGACATTCATTCCCTTCCTTTCCAACATTTTGTTAATACAGAGTACTACTTTGTAACTTTAAAACATCATATTAGCATTGACATCATACCCATCATATTGGTAAAGATGACAAAAAATGTAAATAGTAAATAACCTGAAACCTTGTGGGAATACAGGCACTCCAGTACACAGATGAAGGAACTGTAGAGTGATCTAACCATTTTTGGAAAGCAGTTTGTAAATAGATTAATTAATTAATCTATCCCTCTCACCCAGAGGTCTCATGGCTTGTAATATACCACCAAAATGTCAAACACAAAGTTAAATATGCACCAAAATAGCCATAGCAGCACTATTTGTGATGGTAAAGAACTAGGGAAAGTTAGTTCCCATTGTCTAGGGGAGTGATTGAAGAAAATACGGTATAGGGATGTAATAAAGTAGTATTTGAAACATATAAAACAATGACTGTGAAGAATTAAGAGATTGTGAAGAGATATGAAATGAGTTAAGTAGAACCTGGAAAACCCCATATACAATGACTACAGCAATGTAAACAATCAAAAAACTCTATATACCATATAATTATAATGATCAGACTTAGCCCCACCCAGTGAAGAGGTGAGAAAATGCATCCCAAAATACAAAAATACATGGATGTGGAATATTGCATGTTATGCCATAATAGTTGATGTTTTAGTTGGTTTTGCCAAATTTCCTTTTTTCTCCCTCTTTCTTTTTAACCTTTATTACAAGGAGTGGCTCAATGAATGATGGAAGGGAAGGAACTTTATGTGATGCCGAAATAAAAAGAATCAATAAAAATATCTTTTGAAGTTTTGTAATAACTTTTCTAGTATATATGGGACCTTTCTGTCTTTGATCTATTTGGGAAATATGCTTAGTAATTGCTCAAAAGAGTATGAACGGTTTAGTGATTTTTCTTAATTCCAAAATTGTTTCCCAGACTTATTGCACCAATTCACATTTTCACTGATGGCACAATGGATTGGGCAGTGGTAATGGCATGTGGAGGAGATGGCATTTTTAAAGTTTTATAACTAAATAAGCCATTATTGAAAAGAAAAAAAATTTTAACAAAACAGTCATGTTTGACTTCATGATCACTTTGGAGTTTTCTTGGCAAAGATATTGGAATCATTCACCATTTATTTCTCCAGTTCATTTTATAGATGAGAAAACTGAGGCAAATAGGGTTAAGTGACTTGCCTAGAGTCTCACAGCTAGTAAGTATCTGGGACCAGATTCGAACTCAGCAAGATTTCTTCCTGACTCCAAGCCCAGGGCTCCAGGCATTGTACCACCTAGCTGCCCACCGCATCATGTACAGGAAAAGTTTTTTAGAGTCAGTGCTTAGCATGTTGCCTGACACATGACAGGAGCATAAGGTATACCTATTAACTGACTGACCTGAGGTCCAGTTCTGACTGTTGCTTACTACCTGTGTGATCTTGGGAAATCACTTGATTCCTGTGGACCTCAGTTTCTTCAACTGTAAAATGAAAGGGTTGGTCTAAATGACCCATCGGACTTGCCTGGCATAGAGCTAAGCACCTAATAAATGTTTGGCTGACTATAATCCTATGATTCAATTGATACTTAACTAGTACCTACCAGGTGAATGTTGTAATATGTAGGATATTACAGACCAGACAGGGGAGAAAATAATCTTGCCTTTGAGAGCTTAATAATCTTGATTTTTTTTTAATGGAGGCAGACATGTGATTTCTAGAAATTTCTAAACTGGGCTGTCTGTACTCTGACCATTCCCCTCTTACTGGAACTTGGATTCTGCCCCTGGGACCCTGAGCTCTAATAAATGATCTCTCTGCTTATCTTGTCTGGAGCCAGGCTGCCATGCCATTTCTGGCCATTTCCAAACCTTGCCTGTATTCTATTCTCCTGACCTTCCCACTTTGGCTGCCTTTTAGGTCTTGTCTCCTGCTACTGTCATGTAAGCTCCTTCACAGGAACTGTCTTGCTTGTATTTGTATCTCCAAAGTTGAGTTGGTTACCTGCATATAGTAGCTACAAATGCTTCCTTTGTTTATCTCATCTATACAGGGCACTCCCTGTGTGGAGGCTACCTTCACCAAAGCAGTTAGGGATTCTGCAATTTACCATCTGGCCCACTGAGAATTGGGTGATGCACCCACAGCTCATAGGCAGGGCTTGGAACTAACTCCCAAGGTTAGCCCCTCTAGCCCATCATGACCCAAAGCCTTTCTTGATAAGGACCCCAAAGGTTTGCTCAGTTAATTGTAAAATGGGAATCATGTTATCAAATTAAATGAAATACTATTTATAAAGAACTTAGCACATAATAGATCCATAAATGCTTATTTCCTTCCCTCTTTTGTACATTATCATTTATTTATTTTATAAGTATGAAATACTGGGAAGGGACAATTTGAAAGTGGAAATGTCATGTTTCTTTACAACTCCTTCCCCTTTTTATATACATATTTACTTTTTTAAAGGTGAGATACTGGGAAGGGACAATATGGCAGTAGAAATGCCATGTTTCTTTACAACTGACAACTTTACATTTGACAATCTGAGTTAGTTTTCAGAAGCAGTAAAGCCCAGAATTTGAGGATCAGGACTTTTCAGGATGCACACACAGACCCCTAGAAGCAATTCAAATATAATGAACAGAGAGCTACCTCCCCTTTAAATGTCTTCCCCTGCTAGACTGTAACCTTCTCAAGAGCAAGGACTATTTCACTTGCTTGTATTTAAATTTCTAGAAATTAACATAATGTCCAGCACATAAATGTTTAATAATTGCTTTTTCATTTATCTATTTCTTCTGTATAAGGAACTTCCTTGTGTGGAAAAAGCTATCTTTAGTAGGAAGAGTCAGGAAGACTTGGGTTCAAGTCCAATCTTTCACATATACTGGCTTGGGTGATCCTAGGCAAGTTGATTTTTCAGTATCCTAGGCAACTCCATAAGACAAATTTCTGAGGTGCCAACATGCTTTGGAAGAGGGAATTTCCTCACGGGGGACTTCTCTATACTAATGAAATCAAAGGTCAGGTTCCTAATTCTACATCAAAATGTTACATATTGGGAAGAGCACCGTGTGTGTGGATGGAACTGGGGGTTCTAGCTTCCTGACAGCTGTTGGCTGTGTGACCCTGCACAAGTCGCTTAACTCAAGAGTTTCCGGCAAACTCCTAAAACGCTTAAGCAGCAGAACTGGTTGCTGCCTACACCAGTGAAATCACAGGTCCGGACAAAAAATAGATGTGTGTGCATATATATGCCTGTCTTTTTAGGAATCTAAGCACTGAATATTAAATCAGTCATCTGACCACCACCCCCATTCCATACACACCCTTTCTCCACACCCACACCCACTCAGCTTTAAAAGAAAATATTCTTCCATCTCTCCCAGCAATACATTTAAAAAATAATGAGAAAGGGGAGAAGGGACAAGGATGGGGGAGAATACTTGGTTCAGGCTTTAGGTTCGTGAAATTAGAGTGTCTCTGGACTTGATCCAGCAAGTGTCTTCGTGCCTGTTCTCAGGATATACAACTTGTAGGAGAGTTGCCTAACTTCCTTGAAACAAGTTAGGGGTGCTCCTGAAGTTTCTGGGGGGAAGGTGGCCCCTTGAGCGCTTTGGAAAGGGATCCGGAGTAGAATTTAAGATGGGCGTTTGCATTCACTGCTTCATTCCTTCTTTGCCCCCTTTCCCCCCCTTCCTCCCTCCTTCCTTATTCCGTGTCCTTTTTCTTCCTCTTCTTCCTCCTATGTCCTCCTTCCCCCTTCCTTGTGCCCTCCCTTCTCCCTGTTCCTTCTTCTCTCCTTGTGCCCTCCTCCCTTTTTTCTTCCTCTTCTTCCTCCTCCTCCCATCTCTCTACTACAGGAGTCTCTCTCCTCCCCCCCCCCCCCAATCCTTGCTCCCTTCCATTTCTTCTCTTTCCCTTTTTCCAAACTGGAGTTTGACGTATTCCTCCCAGATATCAAACAACCAATTGCCTGGTTGCTAAGGGTAAAGTGTGGCCAATCAGACATCGTTGCTACCTGTGAGTAATATTTTTAGCGGGGGGGGGGGGGGGG
>JAJPUD010000389.1:203273-290456 GCA_023553655.1 Myrmecobius fasciatus | reverse complement strand
GGGGGGGGGGGGGGGGGGGGCAGTTCCACTCCCACAGTAACTTCATACATTTCTCGGCTGCAGGTTGTGAAGAAGGCCCACCTCCCTGTTTACCCTCACCCCCCCATCACTCTTTTTCCCCTCCCCAATTTTTTTTCCCCTTACACACTTCAACTGTAAAAGGTCTTAAAGGAACAGGCTGGTAATACAATACAGGGCATGACAGGACGATACCATATGTTTATTATGTGCACAGAGGTAAATTTTTTTTTCAAATATTGGTGCTTGTATAAAAATACTCAGGCCATCCAGCAGAACAGTACTCGGCGTCCCCATTTCTTGAGTGCAGGGAGGCTGGGTTTGACATATTTGAAAAAGAAATGTCCTTCTCCGCTCATCTCCAAGGCCAAAGTCATCCCAAGCCAATGCTTTTGCTCCTGGGGTTGCCAGGAGGAGACGGACTGACTGCTGGATGTAGAAAGCAGGAGACAGTTTAACTGCCACGAGGTGTGGGAGCTAGGGTCAGTTGGGGTGGCTCCTCTCCCCACCCCCACGCCAGCAGGTTTGGATTCTGCAGTTGCTCCCTTCCCTCCGGGTGGCAGTTGTTCCTGCTGGGGGAGGGGGGCGGGAGAATTAATCATTAATACAATTGCGTGCAAGGGTCCCTGGCACATGGGTCCCACCACCATCCCTATGGACTTTCTTAACGTTTGCTAACAGGATAGACAGTTCCTCTAAAGGTGGGATTTTTCTAAGCAAGACTTAGTCCCACAGGTGTTGGGTATTTTCTCTGCTTCTTCTCTCTCCAGTCCCCTTGACTCCCCAGCGCCTTCTTCATCTACTTCTCAATTCCCCTCCCCCCTCCCTACCTTCACCCCACCCCCACCCCCACCCCCACCCCAGTTCCCTTCCACCCTCAACTCAGCTGGTCTGGTCCCACCCCACCCCCAACTTCTCAGTCTTACTGGCACTCCTTCTGTCCAATCCTACTTCAAAAACCCTCCTCGCCCCGCCTCCGTTCGTTCCAGAACGTCGGCTTATTGGCCAAATCTCGAGCACCATGGGGTGTGCCTTCGCTGCCTCCCTTTTGCTCCCCCAAACTCCACCCTCTCCAACTCCTCCATGCTCCTCTTACGGAGTCCGATTGGCAGGTGGGACCTGACCAATGGCTGGAGGGGGCAGGGCAGGGGTGGAGTGAGGAGCACTAGCCCTAGGGGTTGTGAGGTTTCGGGGCGGGGAATGGCTACGAAGTCTGGAGCGGAGTGACGCTCGTCGGGAGGGCGCGGGTGAGCGCTACCACCCCCCACCCTGGACGGAGGGAGAGGAGGGGCGGGGAGGGAAAGGGGCGGGGCCGCTATAAAACGAGAGGCGGGGCGCGCGCCGCAGCAGAAGGAGCGGAGCTCTGGCCCGGGGCGGAGTGGGCAGACATCGGGGAGAAAGCTGGGCCGGGGCATCCGAGTGTGTACCGGGGGGAAGAGACCGCACTTCACCGGACTCCCCCCCGCCCCTGTCGCCGCCTCCCCCGACCTCGAAGGAGTCGCGACACGTTTCCGTGGTCCAGCCCCGGGTTCGTTGTTTCTTGCACTCAGCCGGGCCCCTCACTCCCCACCCCGCGCCATCCTCCATCCCGCCCCCGCCCTGCGGCCCGGTCTGTTGTGGAAGCAGCTCCGGAGCAGCCAGTAAGTATCGCGGGGCCGGCGTTCCGCCTAGGCTGTCCACTCTCCGCGGCCGGCCTCCGGCCGGCGAGGCTTGACTGACTGACCGGACAGCCGCGCGGGGCCGGGGGCAGAGCGTCCCTTCACTACTGACTGACTGACTGCCTGCCTGCGGGCGAAGGGGAGACTGCAGCGCCAACCCCGGCGGGTCAGCGAAGGGCGACCAGCTGAGGAGACCCCGGGACTCCCCCGGGGTCTGGCCAGGGCCCAGGAGCCTCCGGGTGGGGAGGGGCGGCGGCTGGGTCGGGTTACGGAGGTGACTGAGGACTGAGGAGGAAGGGGAGGGAGGCTGGGGTAGGTCGAGGCCCCTGGGACTGCGGGCTGAGGCCGGGGTCAGCCTGGTGGCCGGGCCTCTTCCACCCACTCGCCCCCTCCTCCTTCCCCCCCATCCTTCCCCTCCTCCTCCTCCCCTCCCCGTTCCTCCGCACCCTCCCTTCCCCCCCCCCCCGTCCCCCTCCCCCCGTTGCTGCTGGTGTTGAAGGAGCCCGGGCCCCGGGGCTTGTGAGCAGAAATCTAATGAGACCCAACCGGCTGTTTATGTAATTCCTCTCGCCCCGCTCCCCTCTCGGCTTTTAAACTACCACCCTACGCTCCCGAGTCCCTCTCGGGAGTCCGAGCTTTAAAAGCCCTGCCGGCCTGAATTATCGTCTTGTCCCCGGGCCACCCGTTCCTTCCAGGGGCTGAGCGTCCTCAGTGGCTCCAAGCTGGAGACTCGGCAAGTGCAGGGAGTTTGGGGGCAGCCGGGGCATCATTCTATGCCCTTTGTTATCCCGGCTAAGGAGAAATGGAACTGGGCTCTTACTCTCCTTTGCCTTTTTTAAAGGTCCTCAGAAAACCGCCCCACTGGACCACATCGCTCCCTCTTGTAATTATCTTCTGTTTGCCCTTGATCTTTTCTTATCCCCACCCAGTGCTGATCCAGAAATCGTTTAAAGGTCGGCTGGCCTTATCGTTCAGCCTCTTTGCCTGTTCCCTTATCGTTAAGGGGAGGGTGGTTGCTTTTTAAAATCTGGATAAAATTCTGGAAATACTTCCCGTTAAAACAAAATAATCAGTGGAATTTTGAAATTTATTTTTCTTTTGTCAGTGAGTCTTATGAGGATTTATTTTCAGAATCTGGGAAGATTTTTTTTAATCAGAGAAAAACGAAAAAATCCAGGTTAGATTTATTATGTTTTTCATAGATTTAGTATGTCTAAAAACTCCAACTGATTAAAGAATTCTATCAAATGGTACGTTTCATTAGTGTTTAATGTAGCCTTTGGTTTATATTTTAGCAGACTTGAAATATTTTTGTAAGTAAAAATTAAAGATAGTGTTTTTAATTTCTCACTTTTCCAAATTGTTAATATTAAAACAAGCGTTAAACAGTATATACTAATGAGCTAAAATATAACTAGATTTTTTAAATTTAGTAAATAGAAATAGAAACATTATGGCCAGCCTCTCTAAAGACAATTCATAGACCATATGTTAGCACTGTTTCTAGCAAAACATTTTCTAATAAAAGTTCTGAAGGTAGAGAGGAAGAAGGCATAATCCTGCCATACTATATGAGACTGCTTCCCAGAATTATATCTTTACCTAAAGCTAAAAGTTTAAAATGTTTAGTTAAAGTTTATAAGTGGGAAGAATGGCAGTTAATAGAATTTAAAAGGCATTTGACTATCAAATTAACATTCAAAACCAAATTATTCTTAGACCTATTAATAGTAAACCACAGCCAGTTGCAAAATTTGTGATTCAGTTGTATGAATTATTTGAAAATGAGAATTTATAATCAGACCTGGGAGTTGCAGTTATTACCTAGCATTAGCTTTTTTCTTTAAATTAAATTTAACCATATTCTCTAACTATAAGCCAGAAATTTTGAACTTTTAAAACATTTTCCAATTATGCAAATTATTTTATGTTGACTGTTTCTTAAAGTAATTTTGTCCCATTTTCAAAAGTAAAATGCTTTCTTGTTGAGGGGTAAGGAGTGGGCCTTAAGGATTTAACTTACACTTTCCTTATTTGGCTATGTTGCTTTTGTTTTTTCTTTAAGGAACAAGACTGCTCAAGGTGAAGGATAATAATCTACTAGTACCAGCACTTTGAATGAAATTTTGTTTCTTTGCCACAAACTGAACATTTTTTTTTGAGGGGGGGGTTGAAACACAAACTTAACCTTGTGGCATAGCAGCTATGCAGCTTGAAATCCAAGTAGCACTAAATTTTATTATTTCGTATTTGTACAATAAGCTTCCCAGGCGACGAGTCAACATTTTTGGTGAAGAACTTGAAAGACTTCTTAAAAAGAAATATGAAGGGCACTGGTATCCAGAAAAGCCATACAAAGGATCAGGGTTTAGATGTATACATATAGGGGATAAAGTGGACCCAGTGATTGAACAAGCATCCAAAGAGAGTGGTTTGGACATTGATGATGTTCGTGGAAACCTGCCCCAGGATCTTAGTGTTTGGATCGATCCATTTGAGGTTTCATACCAAATTGGTGAAAAGGGACCAGTGAAAGTGCTTTATGTGGATGATAATAATGAAAATGGATGTGAGTTGGATAAGGAGATCAAAAACAGCTTTAATCCAGAGGCCCAGGTGTTTATGCCAATAAGTGACCCAGCTTCATCAGTGTCCAGCTCTCCATCTCCTCCCTTTGGCCACTCTGCTGCTGTAAGTCCTACTTTCATGCCCCGATCCACTCAGCCTTTAACCTTTACCACTGCCACTTTTGCTGCCACCAAGTTTGGCTCGACCAAAATGAAAAATAGTGGCCGTAGCAACAAGGTTGCACGCACTTCTCCCACCAACCTCGGCTTGAATGTGAATGACCTCTTGAAGCAGAAAGCCATTTCTTCCTCAATGCACTCTCTTTATGGGCTTGGCCTGGGCAACCAGCAGCAGCCACAGCAGCAGCAGCAGCAACAGCAGCCATCACAGCAGCAGCAGCAACAGCAGAAGACCTCTGCTCTTTCTCCTAATGCAAAGGAGTTTATTTTCCCTAATATGCAGGGTCAAGGTAGTAACAATGGAATGTTCCCAGGTGACAGCCCCCTTAACCTCAGTCCTCTCCAATACAGTAATGCCTTTGATATGTTTGCGGCCTATGGAGGCCTCAACGAGAAGTCTTTTGTGGATGGCTTGAATTTTAGCTTAAATAACATGCAGTATTCTAACCAGCAATTCCAGCCAGTTATGGCTAACTAAAAAAAAAAAAAAAAAAAAATGTTATTGTACAAGTTGAAATGCACGTGCCCAAGGGGGCATTTTTTTTTTACCCCCTTGAGATTTTTTTTAAAGCTTGTAGTATGGAAACATTCAAGCTTGGTTACATAAACAACATGCATCGTTTTTCATTTGCCAACCAAGCACAAAGTTATTTTATACTGACTGTACATTTTAAAGTATACTCTCAAATATGGCCTCTTACAGTATTTAAGATATAGGAAGGACATGGCTAATTTTTTTTATAAAAAATTGGCACTAATAAGTGGGTTTATTGGTCTTTTCTAATTGTATAATTTAATTTAGTACAAAGTTTGTAAAATATCAGAGTATATATATTGTTTCTACTACATGGTATTGCATTTATATCTTTTTACTACAGTGATCTGTGACAGCTCCAGCAGCTTCATGTTGTATTTTTTTTTACTGAAATTGTAAAATATCCATCTTAAAGACATCAACTATTCTAAAAATTGTGTACAGAATATTCCTTAGTGGTGGAATTAAAATGTACGAATATTTGCTTTTTAAAAAAAAAACAAATTGTATTTTCTGTTAAAAGTTTAAAGATTTTTGCTATATATTATGGAAGAAAATGTAATCGTAAATATTAATTTTGTACCTACATTGTGCAATACTTGAAGAAAACGGTATAAAAGTATTTTGAGTCAGTGTCTTACATGTTGAGGGACTGAAATAGTTTATATTAAGTTTGTATTAAAATTCTTTAAAATTAAATCCCTCCTGTGGTCTTTGTTTTTACTGTTGTGCCAAGGATCTGAGCTCTAGTTACTGTGTTGTAAATGCTAATGATGCAGAAAGGACTGACTCATTGTATCACAAAGGAATGACAAAGGAGATTGTACCTTGCAGTCCATAAATGAAATGGGCCTTTTGAAGCACATAGCCAGATTAACTATTTGGGATAGCTTTCTTTTTAATATATTTTCTAGGCACTGCTGCCTGTGTATCAACTTTTCTCTATCCAGCTCTTCCACCCTATTTCCCCATCACTCTACTGGGAAAAACAGAGATGTGTTAAGGTTCTGAACTTTTGAATTTACAAGACAAAAGATTTAAAAGTGTTGAAGTAAAATATTAATTTGAGATAAACTTTTAATTCACATACAAATGGAATTAGTTATCCTAAGGTGAAACCAATGAATCAGCACAGAAGATTAATAGCTTAGGAACCAAAACATCTGAAAGCTTCATTTTTATCAAAGTTGATTTGTTTATAAATGACATTTATGGTTGCTAGACAAGTCTTTGGAACTAAAGGATTTATTAAATTGGTCACACTCTTAAAAGCTGTTGAAACTTCCAATTTTTTTGATTTCCAAAATAACATTTTATATTGATTTCACTTGGAAATGTTTTATTGTTTGGAGGTATTGTATTGATAACAATTCTATCTGATAGTATAGAAGACACTATTGATTTACTTTGACAATAATAGATTTTGGAGAATTTTCTTGGGGGTGAACAGGTTGGGGGGTGAGATCAGTCATTCATTTCTCTGATTTCATTGGCAATTGGATGTGGAACTGATATGATTCAAATGAAAAATCCATTAAATAGAAATGCCACATTTTCTTGGCACATTGTAAGAAACATTGTCTGGCTTACCAGTGAAATAAATTTGGTCTTGTTAGGTTTTTGGACACATTTCGACAAAAAGCCTTTTTGTTAATTAGCTATACAGTTTAGTGTTAAAAGTTTGTTTTTAGAAAACAAGTGCTGGAAGTAAGAGCTGTTCCATCAGCACCATGGTGAGATCTTTGTCCTGCAGTGGACAGAATGAGGTTATAATGAAGTATTGGAATAGTAAATAGAACAGGCAGAGATAGTCTGCCAACACTGTCACTTGTGTTATTTTGTGATCACATTTGTTCAAAAGCTATAGGAGAATAAGCCTGATAATCATAAGCACTAGTTTATTCTAGAGACTCATAGTCATATTAGCTTTGAAGGAAGCCAGATCTATTAGAGATTAAAATAGTACCAGTTATTTCATGAATCCTGATTTTGAAAATGACAATTATGCTTAATACTAGTAGTTACACATAGCTTCTAAATGATATTTACAATAACATGTTAGGATTTGTACTTTATATATGTGTGTACATATTTCCAGAGGGTTTTTTTTAAAGGGGGGGTTATTTTAACAAAAAATTTCCAAACTTCTATCAGTTATGTGCTGGAAACAGCTAAGAATTGGTTTCATTTTTTTCCTTTTAAAAATCCTTCCAAGGAAACTTAGGAGATTAGTTTGAGTTTGATGTTCTCCAAATCAGTTCCTTGGGAACATAACTTTGTGGAAAAGAGAATGGTTTGTAGATGGAGAATAAACAAAGATCCCATTTTCATATCCTTTCTGCTGCTTAGAGGGGGAAAAAAAATTTATGTACCTGCCTAGCATATCTTAGAAAACGTTTCTTAGTGATACAAGGTAGCTTAAAAAGACTAAACAATTCTAAAACTCCAGCTTTAATTGTAAACCTTTGAAAGCATTCAAAAACATTTTTGTGACCTTAATTCTGAGTCTATCACTCTTGATTCTTTGAGTTTTACTGGCTATTTCTTCTGCATGGGAAATGCTTACTTTTTTTTGGTTGATAGAATGATAATTGAATTATGATTTAATAGACTTTTATTATTCCTTTGCTTACAGTGACTGTTTTATAGCAATCTCTGAATGCCAAGAATTTCAGTCATTATTTAACTTAAATATTCCTTGGTCTACTATTGGAAATGTCAATTTAAAAGATTACATAGCTGAGGAAAGAGTGAGGAAGATGTTAGACCAAAGGTAGTATAGATTGCTGGACTTTGTTTCTTTTCTGTTTATGCAATTTCCCATCATAAAGTATGTCTCAGTTCAAAACTTATTTCTGATATGTATGTGGTGGTTCAAGTACTTGTTTCTTTCATGCATGAATACTTGAAATCCTATTTGGTATTAAGAGATAGAATCTTAGAAAATTCTAGCACTTGGATTATTTTGAAATAGATCCTCATAACACATATGGAAAAAACTAGTCTCTGTACTTGAAGAACTCAACTGCCGGTAATGGAAGAGAGCTACCCCACCCTTTCCCTATACAAACAGAAAATAGCATAGGCATTGCACATCTGACATATTCTCACTTGACTAGAATGCATGCTTTTGTCAGAAACAGGATAATAGCTATAGGGCCAAATCAGATAAGAGGACAAAGCAAGTTTGCAAAGTTAAGCAGCCCTTATTAGAACATAAATATGCAATTTAATCAGGATGGAATATATCCAATTATACTGTTTAGTATATCAATTATATTGCTCTTACGTCTGCCCCAGGATGACAGTTTAGATCAACTGTCTTCTGTTCAAGTTGAATCATATCTTAGAAAGATATTACCTGCCTATGCCTCAGGGATGCATCATATGATGTATTGCTTCTCTCATGTAACAGTTGGAAAATGAGAGGTTTGAAACCCATTTCAGATGAATGTTGTGATTTTAATTATATCATTTTAACAATTTCTAATAGGTTGGTATAGGAGAATATTACTGAGTCTGAACAAAAATGCCAATAATTTGAGGAAGATGATTTTTTTTAGTTGGTAAAAAACAATTTTTATTAAAGCTTTTTATGTGCAAAACATATGCATGGGTAATTTTTCAACATTGACCCTTGCAAAACCTGTTCCAAATTTTTCTCTCCTTCCCCTCGCCCCCTTCCCTAGATGGTAGGTAGTCTAATAGATGTTAAATATGTTAAAATATATGATAAATTCAGTATATGTATACATACTTATACAGTTATCTTGCTGTACAAGAAAAATCAGATCTACAAGAAAAAAGAAAAAACCTGAGAAGGAAAACAAAATGCAAGCAAACATCACAGAAAGTGTGAAAATGTTATGTTGTGGTCCACACTCAGATCCCACAGGCCTCTCCCTGGGTATATATGGCTTTCTTCATCACTGAGCAATTGGAACTGGTTTGAAATATCTCATTGTTGAAGAGAACCATGTCCATCAGAATTGATCATTTATAGTCCTGTTGCCGTGTATACTGATCTCCAGGTTCTGCTTATTTCACTTAGCATCAGTTCTCTCCAGGCCTCTCTGAAATCATCTTGTTGGTCATTTCTTACAGAACAATAATATTCCATGACATTCATATACCATAATTTATTCAGCCATTCTCCAATTGATGGGCATCCACTCAGTTTCCAGCCACTACAAAAAGAGCTGGCATAAATATTTTTGCACATGTGGGTCCCTTTTCCTCCTTTAAGATCTCTGGGATATAGGCCCAATAGAAACACTGCTAAGTCAAAGGGTATGCACAGTTTGATAACTTTTTGAGCATAGTTCCAAATAGGAAGGTGTTTAAAGTTAGTGTACTAACCTTTTCACTTCAATATA
Organism: Myrmecobius fasciatus; assembly: GCA_023553655.1. Lineage (NCBI taxonomy): Eukaryota > Metazoa > Chordata > Mammalia > Dasyuromorphia > Myrmecobiidae > Myrmecobius > Myrmecobius fasciatus. Next base: position 281,122 of record JAJPUD010000389.1, on the reverse strand, counting down.
CTAAATTCAGCCTGATTCTGCTTGATTCTGAAGTTTACACACAGAATATTCTGTAGAACCAGAATGAAGACCATAAACTTGGCCCTATAACTTCTGAAAAAGATTACATTGAAGTTCACTAAGCCTTTCCATACTTTTTCCTGTCCTTCATTACTGATTGATAACTTTTAGATAGAATTAAAGTTGCAAAAAGTAGGGTCTTCCAACAGATAATTTACAGTTTTCTAAAATTATTTTCAACAATCATCTCAGCAACAAACCTCATCCTTCTACAGATGTTCTGGCGAATTGCTTGCCTTGTTGAAAATTGAATCAAATACCTTTTCTGGATTTCTTTTTCAAAATTAAAAAAAAACTTATTAGAAGTGGACATCTTGGTTTAGAAAAAAAACTGAGCACATTCAGAGATATAAATTTAAAGATTAACATTTATAATGATATGACTCACTGTTTAGTATAATGCTGCTACTAGATTTGTGAATTTAATCTTCACAGTAAAACTGAAGCAGTTTTGAAAATTGTCAGGGGAAATTGCACATCTTTCTGTTGGTCAAATTCTGTAACAATAACTATTCACAAATGTTGGTTATACTGGAATTTGTATCAAATATTACTTGAAATTATTGGACCATTGGATGGGACTAAGAAGCATTGCTGCTGATTTTGTCACCTCCCATTATATAACTCTTTTTAAAGGCTTGCTTTACATTTTAGGGTCTTGGTCGAAGCTGTTTAAAAGTTCTGAGTTTGCTTTGATGGCTAAAACTAAAATCAGTTTTAATAATTCAAGGCCATCCCAAAATGTCATTTTAAATGTTTTTAAAGGAAAAGAATTAAAATATGAGTATTTTTCTATCCCAGTAGACTAGACCAGTGGTCCAGACAATCCTGGAACCCTTTTGAAGGATCTACAAATTCAAAATTAGTTTTTGGTTCTAATATGGTAAATATCTATGAATATAATCCATGTAACAAAAACTCTTTGGACATATCTTTAATAATTTTTAATAGCATAAAGATACTGAGAACAAAAGTTTGAGAACCACTGTGAGACAGAAGCCTAAATTAGTCTAATATTTTATTCTTAGTTAAGAAGTTATATGTCTTCTTCAGTTCTTCAGTTTTGTAGAGCCAGCAGTGTATAGAACAATGGGTCTCAAGTCAGGAAGCCCCAAGTTCAAATCTAGTCTCAGATACTAGCTGTGTGACCCTGCGCAAGTCACGGAGTCCTTAATTGTAAAATGGAGATAAAAGCATCCACTTCACAAGGTTGTTATAAATAAGAGTATTTGTAAATCACTTAGTATGGTGTGTCATATAAATATTTATTCCCTTCCTTTTTAAAGACTTAAAAGTACATCTATCAACAATTATAATTTGTGAAACAGGGATAATGATACTGACTTGCATCCCTGAAGTGTTATGAGGGACTGGAATGAAAAAGGTTTGAATCCTGACTCACTATATGACCCTAACTTCCTTTTCCCTTTCTATAAAATGAAGAGATTTGGACTAAATTCTCTCCAAAGGTCCTTTTTATCTCTGAACCAGGGAGAGTGCATATACCTTACCATGAAGGATAGTTGAAGGCCAACATTGTCAAGAAGCTGCAATAGGTCTGAAGTCCAGCCATCTGTTGGTGTTTGCTCTCCCTTAGATTTCAATTTAAAAAGCAAGCAAATTCAGTTAGCCTGCATTTTGCAACCATCAAGTCACCTAGCATCTTGCTGTCCAATCAGCTGTCTGAATCAAAATCAAAGTTCTCTTTAGAGTAGTGACACCCTAGAGTATTCTATTCAAGTTTCAGTAATAAATATCTCTTAGTTTGTATTTCTGGTTTTGAAGCAGATGAAGCAAACAGATGTTTCAGCATTCTTTTTCATAACATCAGCAAGTTGATTTCAATTGAGTGTTACAATGCTGGCTGCAGTCCTCTTGTGAGCTATAGCAGCAGAAAAAAAAAAGTAAAAAAGTTACTAAATTGAGGTGCCATATTGTTGAAATAGTTGTATAAACACAGATTACACTGGCCCAGGAAAAGGAGTAATATGTGTAATTGCATCTGATTTTTTTTTATTTTTAAAGCAAAGGTAAGAAAAGTTTGCATTACAAAAGGGAAAAACATTGAAGACTTGGAAGGAAAAACACATTCCTTCTGGCATTTCGAGTACTTTACCTCACTGATCAAATATGATCAGTGTGCAGAACAGAGAACAGGTGTAAAATATTTTTAGAAAAACCTTGGCATATACTTATAGACCTTATCCTTTAGTTCTGTACTCTCCTTGTGTGTATTTCAGGAATAATTGTGGTGACACCATCCTGACAAGACAGGCTAGCCATTGCATTTATGTCTCATTACTGGATGCTTAAAAGTCAGATTCCAGAGGAGCAAGTTAAGGGGAAGGATAACATAAAAATCTGCTTCCCAAGTAGCCATGGGGTCACAGCTATTTTTAAGTACTTGTTATCTCCATGCTCCCTTTTCAGCTCTTCTAGGTTCTTTTTGTCTTCCTTCTTGAACCCTGAGGACCACCTAGGCTCAATGTTTTAAGAATTGGAATAGGAACAAGAAAAGAGACTGATATTGTAGTTGATTCAGTTTTTAGAATCTTGGTTTGAGTCAATAGATTGTTGTCACCCCAAACTGGATTAAAATGTCCCTAATCTCATAGTTTCCCCTTTTCAACTATGGTGTGGCTACAGGCTTGATCATGACATAAACCTCATCCTATTTCTTTTATTGTGGGCTACATGTACATGCTTCCTTCTGGTCCTCTTCCCCTTTTTTCTCTTCCTCTCTCTTCCCATTACTATTTCTCCCACCAATTATCAAAGGGGCAGATAAAGAAGCCTGAGAGTTGGTGTCCTGAACCTGAGATCTGTGAAATTTGTCTAATATTTTGATCATTGAATTTCAGTATTATTGACTCCTTTTGTAACCATATGTACTTTATTTTATTCCTTTAAAAACATTATTCTGGGAAGAGGTCTTGCAGGCTTCCTCAGACAGCCAAAAGGACCCTTGCTACCAAAAAAACTTTAAGGATCCTTGTGATTTTTCCTTCTCTCAGTTCCTTTTCTGCCCTAGTCAAGTAGGTCCTCCTGCCACTGCTCTTCACCCTCTTAAGATCTCCTTTGCAAGGAAATTTACCTTTGTGGAACAATATATATTTTAGATTCACATAATCACTGTGGCCCTGGCATATTTTCTCCTATTGCTAGTACTTTTATATTTCCAGGAAATATGATGGGGACTACTAAAACATTTCTATGAAAAGTCACAGTTACCAGGAATCCCTCGCCAGCTTCCCTAGAAAGCAAGGCGTGACCAGGGGCTCTTTGACAAAAACTTTTATGAACTCCTAAATTCCTCTATTACAACAAAGATACAACTGGAAAATTTAGAATTATATTCTTTAAATTTTAGAAAGAATGGTGAAATTAGATGGATAGAATTTTATTTTTCTTGTTTAAAAGAGAATATTCAAATTTCCTTTTTTAAAAAAATGGTCAGGTTGGCAGATAATCTTGACTTTTAAAAATTATTTTTATTTTATTAAATATTTCCCAATTACATAAAAACCTTTAATAATCATTTAAAAAATTTAAATTCCAAATTCTCTCCTTCTCTTCCCTCATCCCTTCTTGGAAAGAAAAGCAATATTATATAGATTATACATGTGTAATCATGCAAAACATTTCCATATTAGCTATGTTATAAAAGAAAATATAAATAAAACAATAAAAATAGAGGTTTTTTAAAGGTATGTTTCTATCTGCATTCAGAATTCATCAGTTCTTTATCTGGAAGTAGACAGCATTTTTCATCATGTTGTTCAGTCCTGTCTGGACCATAATATTTAGTGTCCATTAGGTTTTCTTGGCAAGGATACTAGTGATATGCCCATTTCTTTCTCCAGTGGATTAAAGCAAGTGGGAGACTTGTCCAGAGTCACGCAGCTAGAATGGATCTGAAGTTAGCTTTGAACTCAAGTCTTCTTGACTCCGGGGTTCTCTCCACTGACCTACCTCACTTCCTCCTTTACATCATGGGTCCTTTGGAATTATCTTGGGTCATTGTCTTGATCAGAGTTAGCAAAGTCTTTCACAATTGATCATCCTCACAATATTGCTATTACTATATGCAATGTTCTCTTGCTGCTGCTCTCTTCACTTTGCATGAGTTCATATAAGTATTCTGAGGTTTTTTTTTTAATCGAAACTATGCTGGTTGTTCTTCATTTTTTATAGTATGATATTATTCCATCACAATCATATACCACAACTTCAGCCATTCCCTAATTGACAGGCATCCCCTTCATTTTTAATTCTTTGCCATCATAAGAGCTGTTATATTTTTGTACAAATAGATTCTTCTTCCTTTTCTTTGATCTCTTGAGAATACAGACCTAGTAGTAGTATTTGCTGGGTCAAAGCATGGTTTTATTGCCCTTTGGGCATAGTTTCAAATTGTTCTCCAGAATGATTAGACTAGCTCACAATTCCACCAACAATGCATTAGTATCCCAATTTTTCCACATCTCCAAGATTTGTCATATTCTTTTTCTGTAACATTAGCCAGTAATGTATATCAAAATTGTTTTCATCTTCATTTCTCTAGTCAGTCATGATTTAGAGCATTTTTCATATAACTATTGATAGCTTTGATTTCTTCTTCATTGATAGAGAATCTCAAAACCTAAGTATAACCTCAAAACCTCAGAAGGAGGAAGTGTATACTTTGCTTGCAACAGAGGTTATAGGTAGTGTGATTTTGTAGAAGCAACACTCAATTCTAGGACTGATTCTTAGCTATACAACTGTAAACAAGTCCTTTTACTTTCCTGAACCTCACATCTTTCATATGGAAAATGAGAAGGTTGAATTTCCAAGACCTCTTTTAACTTAACATTGTCCTTTCCAAAAAAAAAAAAAAAATGATGGATAAATGTTTCAGATATCTGAGGATGGAAGCACCTCTTTTCAGAAGACAATGGACTTTGTTCCCTGATTTTTATATGGATAGTTATCAAAATCCTGGGAGGGAGGGATTTTTTTTTAATGAATGGGTCTCCCTGTCTTGCCCAGGCTGAAAATACTCATAGCTTCCTTCATATTAATTGAGGGCTCACCAATTGGTGTCAGATATGGCCACTCAACTGGTTTTGCCCATTGTAGCTCAAGAGATCTACCAGCCTTAATGTTAGTGCCATGCTTTTGTTATCTGCAATTTATCTTTCCTATATTTTGTACACAAATAGTTATTTGCATCGTTTCCCTATTAGACTGTGAGCTCTGAGAACATGCCTTTCTAGGTATCCCCAGTACTTTACGCAGTGCCTGCTATAAAGTAGCCTGACTCTATCCACTCTCTTGAGAGGGATAGGAAGTCATGAGGAATAACAGTAATCCGAATTCTGGGACATAGCCTTCGTAAGGTTGCCTATCTCAACAAGGACATCCTTTCTAAATTAGAGTGTTTGGAGGGTAGTTCTGGGACAAAAGTCACTTGGGGTAAGCAAATATTTAATCTCAGATTCATTTCTTCATATAGATTATCAATGTACTCAAGGTACTACAGTTATTTTATTGTCAACCTGGAATTGCAGAACCATAAGGTCTGTATTCTAGAACAAAATATGAATGGTTTGAGTGTTATTCATTTTTAAAAAATCATTCATGCTATTGCCCTATGGAAGTGAATTATTTTGAGAAATGGATAGAGTGCTCAATGTCTCTCAAATCTTTGATGGAAATTGACACTAGAAGAAAAAAAAGTATTAGAAATTACTATTAAATAACATATACTGCAACCACTGAGATATATTGGGTGTCTGCTATGTACACTGTACAAATTAAGAAATCTATAATCTCAGAGGGAAATAATCTATATGCACAGATAATGAGATAAAAAATTGAATGTGGAAAGGTGACATAAGGTAGGTATGAAGTGTTATTGGAATTTGAATATAGGGCTATGGAAATCACCTCTGGTTGGAATAATTGGTGAAAGCCTTAAAGAAGAGCTGACATTTTTAACTGGGTCTTTTTTTTTTTTTTTTACTTTATTGGTGCCTTTTTTTAAAATCACATTCATTTTTAAATATATCTTGTCCCTCAATCCATACCCATGGAGCTATCCTTGACAAAACTTGCCATGGCTGACATTTTTATGTAACATCCCCTCCCATATACTTGCAAATTGGGTTTCTCAGAGGATAACTACCCTTCAGGGTTCAAAGGTACTCTTGGGGCCATAATGGCTCACAACTATGGTTCACAAGCTCTTACCATATATTTAACTTTAATAGTCAGCCAATAGACATAATTAGTTTATAGTCAAAGCATTTACTGAGATGGCACCAAAACCATAAATATAGTGTCAGCAAGAAAAGTAGGCACATATATGAGAATACACTGATCACATAGCACATCCAGATGGACCATGTGTGATCCAGACAACACATATCTTTAATACCTCAGGATCTTCAAGTCCTTTCTCCTCATATCTTCTAGCTGCTTTTCCTTGGACACCTCTCTTCTAGACTAGACTCCCAAAGACAGGAGTGATTTTTCCCTTGAATCCACAACTGGCTCTCCCACTGCCAGGATTAGACTTCATGGAGCTCTCTCTCCTTACCCTTTCCCTATGAATGTGGTGTCTCCTATAAGACAAGTTTTCCATGGTTAATGGGGGTAGTTGTGTGGGAGGGGAAGCTTAGGAATCATCCTCTACAAAGCTCTTAACTACCCTTTAACGCCTCAATTGAATTGGGTAGGAGGAACCAAGCCTCTACTATGTATTCATAGAGAAGAGCATATTCCAGGTAAAGAGCATAACATGAGGACAAAAACCCAGAGCTGGTAACAGACAAGGAATCAATAGATCTTTAAATAAGCAACAAATGAGTGCAAAGCAGCTGTGCTAAATTAGGGATGAGGAACACAAAGTTTATGGGATATGGAGCCTGCCCTCATGAGATTTATGGTCCAGTAAAGAGACATGTGAGCCTACAACTATAATACAAAAACCCCTCACAAGCACAAGCACATTGTAGTTGGGGTTTAAAGAGTAGGTAAGGCTTTAAACAGGCTGAAGGAAGATCTGGGAGGAAGGACATTCCAGGCAGAGGGCAATGTTAGCAAAGACACAAAGGCTATAAAGTACAGGGAGTGTAGGGAGGATAGTCCTGTCTCTTTTGTGTTTCTTTCCCAGAGTGCATAGTGTCTGGTACATATTAGATGCCAAATAAATGCCGGTTAATTGGTGGCAAAATATTCCACTTTTAAGGAATATGATATAGCTATTTCAGTGCACCACACAGAAAATGTCTAAACTTTACCCTTTGGACAACAGAGAACCACCCAGCCTCTGTTTTGGGCCCCAGACTCAGCTGTACATCTAGCCTCTACCTTTGTTCCAGGACCCTTTTCTGTCCTCTGGATAAAACCCTCCTCACCCTGTCCCCTCCTGTCTCTTGACTGCTTTCTTACAGGTCTTATCTCTACATCAAAGTGAGTTTCCTTCATATTGTAGGATATAACATTTCCTCCTGTCACAAGGTCAGGATTTAAGGTAAAACCTTGAATAATGCAGTCACTCCCCTCTTCCCTCTAACCACTGATAATCTGCTTGGATTTATTCCTCAAAGACTAGCATACTCTTGCCTCTTCCCATTCTCTTTATCCTGGTGATTCTTGAGCTCTGGCTGCCAATGGACAAACCCTATTTTCCTATCCCCAGCTATTTACTGACCATTACTCTCATCTCTCCCCTCTCCCCAAATCTACTTCCTTCCCCACTTCCAAATGTTCTTCCTCCAGACCTACTTGCCTTCTTCTATTGTATTCTCTGGAGTGTCTGCTCCAATAATTAGCAAACTTGCTTTAATCTTTAACCACTATGTTCCTCACTTCTTGCATCTTCTAGCACTAGACTTGGTACTCCTGACAATCTGACATCAGTGACTATTCTTTACATTACTGCTTGCACTTGTTCTCAAACTTCGTTGATCCTAATTGGGGAAGTTGGAATAGAAGAGTATTCTTTTCCTACACTAATACTCATTTCTACTTCCAGATTCTTCCCCTGCCAACTTCACCTCCCCTGATCTTCACAATATTTGATTTTATCATTCAGTCTGGAACCTGTTGGTCATTATCTTTTTTTATTAAAGCTTTTTATTTTTAAAACATATGCATGGATAATTTTTCAACACTAATTCTTGCAAAACCTTGTGTATTGGTCATTTTCTATTCATCTCCAGGACATTTTCCTTTCTTTTTCAATGAGTTCAGTTGAGCATCTTCTCTTCCCAGATCTACTCAGTTACTATCAGGAGCTATCCCTCCTCTCTACCTCAACTATATCCAGACACGATCTTATCCTTGATCTTGCCATTACCCATAAGTGTCCTACTTCCATGTTCATGAACTCTGAAGTTCTTTCATTTTTTATGTTTTTATCACCCTGTGTTTCCTTATGCCTTCCAATTTCTATCCTTACTCTTCATCCTCACCCTTTAGTTCTTTGATATGCCTCCATCCTTTAGTTCTTTCATAGGGTATTATTCTTGCCCTGAAAACTCTTTCCTTCCTTATCCTAACCCTTTAGGGAGTAAGTTCAACTCACCACTAGCCTTCATACTTATTAAATCCCTTGTCCCCTTTTTCTATTACCAATCACATCTTGACAAATCCCAGCCTTGAATTACCTCCATCATCTACCAAATTCACATTTACACAAATTTAACATCATCCCAACTAGGCCTTGCTGCAGCAAGACAATTGATTATACATTCTTAACTAATTCATCACACCATTCACTTAGGCCCCTATTCCAGATCTTTTCATTCTCATCAAGCCTCTCACAGAATCCCTTCTCCCCAGTCTCTTAACTGAGGCTTTTACCTAATATTTCACTAAAAAATAGAGGCCATTCTCTTCAACAATGAAATGATTCAGACCAGTTCCAATGATCTTGTGATGAAGAGAGCCATCTGAATCCAGAGAGAGGACTGTGGGAACTGAGTGTGGTTCCCAACATAGCATTTTCACTCTTTTTGTTATTGTTTGCTTGCATTTTTTTTCTTTCTCACTTTTCCGGTTTAATTTCATTTTTTCTTGTGCAGCATGATAATTGTATAAATATGTAGGCATATATTGGATTTAACATATATTTCTACCATGTTTAACATATATTGAACTACTTGCCATCTAGGGGAAGGAGTGAAGAGGGGGAAGTGGAACACAAGGTTTTGCAAGGATTAATGTTGAAAAATTATCTATACATATGTTTTGAAAACTAAAAAGCTTTAATTAAAAAAAAATAGAGGCCATTCACCCAGATCCATCTATTGTCCGCCTCCTCCTCATCTCACATCATTAAAATATCTTACCCCCACTATCTCTTCCTTCACTCTAGTCTCAGATAAAGTGTTGACCTTTTTTTTTTCAAGATAAACACGAATACATGCACCCTTGATCCCATACACTCCACTGTCTTCCAGTAAATTGCCCCTACTATCATCCCCACTTTCATGGGAATAGAGATAGGGCATGAATGCTTGTGATATTACAGAATTAAAATCAATATTATGTAATTGGTTATAAGAGATGATGGTTGGGGGATAATAAGAGATCATAAGAGATGCATAAGATTTAGACCTGGAAGATTAGAAGTTACCTAATTCAACCCTCATTTTGCAGATAAGGAAATAGCCATGGAGACAATAAAGTGATTTGTTTATAGTTACACAACCAGTTAAGTCCTGAAGAATGATTCAAATACAGATCTCTCCTAACTCCAAATCTAGTCCTTTTAACCATATATTTTCTTTCCCTTTGTAACAAGATTGATTTGGGATATATTTGTGGGTTTGTGTGGGGGTTTTTTGAGGTGCTGCTGAAATATCTAGGTGGAGAGGACCTGTAGACAGTTGGAAATGTGAGTTTAGAATGCAGGAGTAATACTAGAGTTCTCCATGCAGAGGCTATAATAGAAGCCATGGAAGAGCTATCGAGGAGAAACAGGAGTACACCAAAGATGAAGTCTAGGAAAAACATCCTCCTAAAGAGGTTAGAAGATGAGGAACTACAGAGCTGCACCATTTTCCTAACCTGGGCTTTCCGAGAATAATTCAGCCTTTGTTTTTCTCCCCTTAAGAATGAAACCTATCCTGGAAAAGAGCACAGACCCTGCAGGGAGTGGAGAATGAACAACAGGAGTTGCAGCAAGAGCTTCCTGCATTTCTCTAGGGAAGTTGCTTTATGGACTCTGACCAGGGATTGAGGGGATGGGGTGGTGCCCCAGAAATTTATTCCCCAAAGCCTAAGGAGAAGGTGAAAACCAAAGCCTTCGGTCCAAATCCTAGGTGTGAAAATGAATTACACAACTACAAACACACAAGCTGTTTTTACAAAAGGAGTGTTTGGTGTATAACTAAAGCCCAGATAGAAGTGGAATAGTAAAAAAAGCTTTGGATTATTTTCTGTTTTATTCACCAGAGTTTGTAGCAAGCAACTAAGTTTCTCTGGGAGGACAAGTTGGAGAGGATTTGTTTCATGGAACTGATTTCTACAGCGGGTTTTCCAGGATTCAAACATCCTCCAGTCTAGCATATTTATGTCTTCATAGAACTCTCTGGTCCCTTTTCCCTCCCTGTTTGCCTTTTGGTGGCCTTTTGGAGGCCTTCCAGGCTGAATGTAAAACAAATCAGAAATTCCAGGGTCAGAGGGAAAACTTTGTGTAGGTCCAAGCCAGTCACAAACAGCTACTCACTCAAGCTTCCCAGCAACAAGAAGCTGCCCTTCCCCAACCTCTCCTTTTTGCCTCCCCCTGCTGTTGTCCATTTGGTCACCCACTGAAAATACCCAGCAGACTAGCCAGCACTCCTCATGTGACCTGGGTATGGTCAGTAGCAGTACCAACTGTTCTACTTTGGCACTAGATCATGCACTGGGGCAGAAATCAGAGCAGGGGTTGGCCCTGTGCCTCACACCAACCTCACCAACAAGGACAAAATGATCAAGCAGCTGCTGCAGGGAGCAAAACCAGGACATTCCTGGCCACCATCATCTTCAGGTCTGGTGGCTGCTAGCTTGAGTTCACAAAACATCAACATGCCCCTTTTAAACCTCACCTGTCGGCCTCCTGCCTCGAGAAAAACTGATAAGATGAGCTATGGCCAGGAGAATATGAGATTACTTGTGTTTGCATTTCTTTAAGACATCATGGAAATGTACTCAGCCTGCCCTTGGTTACCTTAGACACAACTAAATCAATGCAATAAACATTAAAAAACAAAATAAAATCTACTGTGTTCTGAGCACTGTGATAGAAATGGAATGAGACTAAAAAAAAAAAAAGATGAACATGGGATCACCAATGAACAAATAATTTATATGCTCTGAGACTCAATTTTTCTCATTTGTAAAATAAGGCTGTACCTGGTCATCCTCACCTAAGGATCCTATGAAATTTACAAGCAAGTAAGGGAAACAACATTGATATTCTGTTTTGTATTAGTTATTTGGTTGTTTTAGAGTAGCATAAATAGTAATATGTGAGAATCTCCTTTTGCTTCCTTTCCTGATTCCCCTGTCCCCTGGCTCTACCCCATCAGGCAAAATAGAGACTAACTGTTGCTTGGGGTTTTTTTGATAATGGTATTAGAGGGGCAGCTAGATGGTGCAGTGGATAGAGCACCAGCCCTGAATTCAGGAAGACCTGAGTTCAAATCTGGTCTCAGACATTTAACACTTCCTAGCTGTGTGACCCTGGGCAAGTCACTTAACCCCAATTGCCCGGGCAAGAAAACAAAAAACAAAACAAAACAAAACAAAAAAGGATAATGGTATTAGAGAGAGAAATCAGAAAAAGTTTCCTGGAAGAGATGCTGTTTGAAAGAGACCTTGGAAGATGGTTAGCTATGTCAATTTTCTTGTCTTCTCAATGGGAAGGAAATTTGAAACTCAAAAAAAAAATTTAAGAATGTTTAAAATTGGGGAAAATAAAATATTAAAATAAGAATAAAAAAGAAAGATGGTTAGGATTTAAACAGGTGGACATCACTGGGGGAGCAGAAGTAGAAAAGCACAAGGCATGCTCAGAAGTGATCCAGTTTGACCTCTAGATAGATTAAGGGATAAGGAATGAAGTGAGAAGGCTGCATAGGTAAGGGAGTAGCAGACTATAGAAAGCTTTGAATACCAAACTAAGGAGCTGATGTTTTCTTGGACAAGTCAGTTCACTTCTCTGATCCTCAGTTTCTTCATCTGTAAAATGAGAAGACTGGATTAGATCTTTAAATCCTGTGACCCCACTTCCAAACCCTAGGTGCTGGGATCCTTGTTATTTGTCTGTGTCTAGGATTGTGATGTAAGACCTAAGAAGATTACTCAGGGAATAGTTTTAATTAGAGGTGTGACATGATCAGATCATAGATTTCTAGCTGAAAAGGAACTTAGAAGTCATCTAGACTGATCCTTCTCATTTTACAGCTAGAATATAAGCCCTATGAAAACAAGGACTGTTTTTCATTTTGTCTTTGTATTCCCAGCACCTGGCATTTTGCCTTGCACAAAGCAAGGCATTTAATAAATGCTAATTGAATTGGATCACACACATGGAATCTGAAGTCCAGAAGGACTAAGTAACTTATTTGTGCAAGGTCACAATGTAAGTAAGTGGCATTTAAACCCAGGGATTTGAATCCAGATCACCTTACTCCAAACTACTACTGCTATTGTTTTCTCCTTCTTCTCCTCCTCCTCCTCCTCTTCCTCCTCTTCTTCTTCTTCTTTTTTTTTTTTTTTTGCTGAGGCAATTGGGGTTAAGTGACTTGCCCAGAGTCACACAGCTAGGGAATGTAAATAAGTGTCTGAGACCAGATTTGAACTCAGATCCTCGTGACTTCAGGGCTGGTGCTCTATCCACTGCTATCCTAGCTGCCCCTCTTCTTCTTCTCTTCCTCCTTCTCCTCTTCTTCCTCCTCCTTCTCTTCTTTTTCTTCTCTTCCTCCTCCTCCTCCTCCTCCTCTTTCTTTTTCTTCTTCTTCTTCTCCTTGTTCTTGTTCTTCTTGTCCTTGTTCTTCTTGTCCTCCTCCTCCTCTTCCTCTTCCTTCTTTCTTTTCTTCTTGCCAGAGTCTACATAACAATATTTGAGATCTTCCTGACTCCAAATCCAATACTCCATCCTTTGTGACCCTGGCTGTCCCACATTCTATGCATAAGTGTAATCTCATTTGAACTTCATACAATTCTGTGATATTGAGAGGAGTTAAATGGACATGTTCAAGGTCACACATTGACATTGAGTGTAGAGCAAGAACTGGAAGCAAAGAGATAGAAATGTGGTAAGGTAAGAGGCACTGCTACTTATGCTTTTAGCTAGAAATGCCAAAGGCTCCATGGGACTTAGTCTTTGAAGTCCTCAACGACCCCAGATTTCTCATGGCTTCAGATGGATAAAGGATACCCTCTGGTAAATAGGGTAGAGTTACAGCTCTTGCTATTACTGTAAGCTAGTCAGCTTGTGGTTTCCCCAGTGAGCTTGGAACTCCATCTTTTATTACCCAGTTTTCTTCCTGCCAGTTATTGATCATCCTTGGCCTCTGAGATTACCTTCACTTTTGTTCCTTATTTCCCTTTGGGGAACAGAGAGGACAACAGGTTTGGCCAGAAGGGCTTTGAATGTTCTGAACCATGACATAGTCAGGGAAGGGGGCCAAGAAATGGCCTTATGATCTCTATCAAGGCATTGTTTCATATCATAATCACCCTCATCAGTGCACTTCATCTGTGTCTGCCACATTATACCACAATGCTTGTTTTATCTAGCTTGTTTTATCATGGACAGACTTGGACCAACCCTTGCTCCCATTCCATAATCCACTTTTTTTTTTGGGGGGGGGACTGTATTTTTACATGATTATATTGTCTATGGCAATTCCCTTACTACTCTTACTACTCTACTCTATATGCCCCTTATTTAAATATTCCTTGTAATCAAAGCACCTGTTAAAAATAATTCTTAAATTTTGTTTAAATACAGCTCACATTTACAGAGTACATTAAGGTCATGCACAAATTATCACCCTTTTGACGTCATTGGTTGTCTTCCAATGAAGGAAGAACAACAAACAAAAAAATGTAATACTCCCTCTGGGTTCACTCACTAGTAGTTTGAGTCCCCAGGGAGGCAGCTATTACCTTTAATTCTAGAGGTAATCCTATAGTTGGCTATCCTATTAATACTACAGCACATGAGCCCCCACTAGTATGCCTCCTATTAACAACCAATCAGCAAATTCAATTCTAAGCAAAGGCAAGTTACTGAAATGGCATAACAAGAACAATAGTTACAAAGCATTTTCCCTCAAATTTAGAGTGCACTCTACCACAAATACATATATTCTGTAGTGTGGAGAACAAGCATGAACTTACAATATAATGGTAATAATGCACATATACAGGGAACACATTTAGCTTAGACAACTCATGATTCTGGAACTATAGGATATTAAACTCCTTTCTTTTTAGAGCATTCCTATGAAATTCATTATAGGTTGAGATGTTTATGATGGGTAGGGATATTTCACTGATAGGCTAGGCTATCTATTCTTATTCGGATAAGGGACTGACTGTTCTAGAATCATGATATCTCTGTTGGATAGGCTGATCTACTGTAGGGTTTGCCCCTACTTAAAGTAGATCACTCAAGTTACTGGAACGGTTCCTCTTCAAACACAGTTGCTGCCAGACTGGACCAAGTAGGTCACTCCAATGATTGCTGTTTCTTCATAAAATGTGATATTTCTGTTGAATGGGTTGATCCATGGGTCTTATTCTTCCTTGGCAACTATAAGCTCCACTGCCTCCATTGTCTGGTTTAGTTAGCTAAGTATTAGGACCCTTTTCAGTAGGAGTGCTATAAAGTGCTATAAAGCTCTTTCAAAAAGGACTTATTCTGAAAGTAGCAGCTACCTCTTTTCTTTGAGTCCCCTAGGGCCTCAGCTATGAGTTTTGTCATTTCCACATAAGGCATGGACAATTCTTAGGTCCCTTTAATAAGGGACATTACCTTTACTTATGGTGACCAACTAGTTATATTTCCCAGATACTTATTGGATTTTTATGTAGATGAGTGGATGGAGACAAAAGTATTGTGGGAAAGTTCATTGTCTTTTTTGTGTCCTTTCCCATGCCATTCCAAACTTCATATTTCATTCAAAGCAGGGAAAGTATCTGCAACCAGAGAAAGAAATAAAGAGGCTGAATGTAAATCAACCCATGCTATGTTCATTTCTTTTTTCTGTTTTCTAATCTCTCCCATAGTTTTTTCCTTTTGCTCTGATTTTTCTTTCCCAACATAATTCATAAAACAATGTGCATTAAAAATAAATAAACTAAATAAAGTTTGCAGAAGAAAAAAAATAACAAAATAACAAAACAGGGAAAGTTTTAGGGATTGAAAGTATTTCACCTTTTTATTGCATTGCCTCTTGTCTTTGTCTCCTCATGATATTAAATTTTGCTAAAGTCTACATGAAGCATATACCCTTACCTCAAAAATATCTTCTCCTAACTACTCTATGAGATCTAGTTTGCAATTCTTATCCATGGTCACATAGCACCAGATTCAGACAGTGAACTCATATCTTCTTACCCCAAGTTCGGTGATTGTCTCACCATAGTGTAATGGAGGTTAAGCAGGAGGAAACTAGCAGATCCTTGATTTTGGAAGATTGAAAACTCAATATAACTCAATGTGATTAAGCCTAAGAAAGTTAGTTTGATCTTAAAAGGGCATGTCTAAGAATAAGGATAACAGTCCTTCTCTCCTCTGCCCTGGTCAAACCACATATAGGATTTTGTGTTCAGTTTGGGGCAACACATTTTAGGAAGAACATTATATGTTGGATAATATTCAGAGAAGGGCAACCAATATGAGGAAAGGTCTCTGATTCATAACAATTAATAATAGCTAACATTTTTATAGTACTAGGTATCAGACACTGTGCTAAGCACTTTAGAATTATTATCTCATTTATCCTCCCAACAGCTCTAGGTCACAGGTGCTATTATCCCCATTTTATAGATGGGATTAAGTGATTTATCCAGGGTCACATGGCTAGCAAGAGTCTGAGACTGGATTTGAACCCAGGTATTTTTGAGTCCAGGTCCAGAACTCTATGCACTCTACCTAAGTGACCCAAATAAGGATGGTAGAAAAAAATGTGGATACTTAGTCTTAAAAGGAGAAGACTTAAGGGGAACATGAGAACTTTCTACAGGCATATGAAGGGGTATTATGTTGAAAAGAGACAAGACTTTCTTTGGTAATCCCAGAGGACAAAACTATGGACAGTAGGTAGAAATTGAAAAGAGACAGGTTTAGGTCTGATGTCAGGAGGAAAAAACAACCTTTCTCTCAATTTGAGTTGCCCCAAAGTAGCATGGGATGCTTCCAGAAGTTGTAGGTTCCCTCTTGCAAAAGGTCTTCAAGCAGAGACTATTTGATCATTCTCCAGCCATACTTTTAGAGAGCATTTTTGTTCAGATATAGGTTGAATTTGATGGCTGATGACTGTGACTCTGGCCTGAGGGCCTCCACTCTTATTGAACTTGTAGAGTAGAATAAGAAACTTCTATTTACAGAGTCCTGAAATACAAGAAAAATTCCCAATATCATGGAAGAAGAATAGGAAAGAAGGTGCCAGTTCAGACAGAAACAACTTCAGCCAGAGCTAGTGAGGCTGGACACCCCCTGGTGCCGACCTGGCTTAGTGCAAGTAGGATTACATGACACCTGCCAACTCTACCTTTGTCCCATGGCACTAAGTAATGAACATAGTAGCTCACATTTAGGTTTTAATTATGCTATTTAATTTCAGTCTCATATTAGGTAGGGATTATCCAGTTTGAAATAGTTGGAAAGAGCATTGAATTTTAATTCAGACTTTTATTAGCTGTGTGATCTCGGGTAAACTGAGGCTCTCTAAGCCTATTTCTTCTTTTCTATGTATTAATATTGGATTAGCCTAGAGGCACATCCCATAGAATATTTTCAGAAGTGTCATTCCCAGTTCTAATTGACCACATAGGAGCTTCGGGGGTTTCCTCTTGTCGTGGTAATGAAACTTGGAAAGGACTTTGCATTTGGGTATGACACACCCATTCCCAAGTGGTTCGAGACTCCACTAGATGAGCTCCTTCCGGGACTCTTGGTTTTCTTTTCAATTCTTTTCTGTTTGATTTTTCTTTATCTTATGAGGACAAATTTCTATCCCAAAATGAATGTGTCCAGGCTTAGAGGGGAACTAATGAACTCGAGAGTTCTGGGTCTGATTGGAATGGAGCTGAATGGAGGTAGGGAAGGAAATCTTCCTGACAACAGGCCACATTCTTGATGGCAACAAGCCTTCCTGGCCACATTCTTGAATGGCTACTGGCAAGAGAATTGACTCAAACCTGGCCAGTTTGCCAATACATTTGTACCAAGTATAGTTTGGACAGTGCAGAGCCATGATGACGTGTAAAATGACTAATCAGCAGTCACCAAACTGCTTTACTCTCTGTAGAAATTTAACTATCAGCCTCCCAGGAGATTATAAAATGGTTATAAGTTGTTACTGAATTCCATTTTAAATTGTTCTGTTAATGAATACTGTATATCCTTTATGTTAAGCATTTTTTCTGTATGTAGGAATAAATTATCTCTCCTCCACTGCATTCATTGAGTACCTTTTTATTTCCCCTTTCTTTTTCAAGGAAACCTTAAGAGTAAGCTATAGACTAACCTGTAAGCAAAAGGGTAGGGGCTTATTAAGTCTAAAAGTGAGAAAAGAATCCTTCATTAGAAGCAGGCTCCCCAAGACTGACCCAGGTCCAAATCACATGCCTGAATACAGAATAAGGAATGGCCACAGTACTCTACCCTTTAAGCATCAGTCTCTCGAGATCAGATGTATAGTAAGGGTGTTAGACCAGATGATCTTTTAGGACTAAATTCCCATTGTATAAATGATACTAAAACTCAAAAATAGCTAAACCCAGAGTCACTAGTAATTAGTAATCTCAAGGTTAGATGTATAGCAAGGGTGTTAGACCAGATGATCTTTTAGGAACAAATTCCTATTGTACAAATGATGCTAAAACTCAAAAACAGTTAAGCCCAGAATCACTAGTAATTAATAGGCCTGAAACTCATGTCTTTTGACTCTAAATTCAGTGTTGTTTCTGCTGTAATAGAATATAAATAAACTCCTGAGGCCAAGGATTGTTTTGAGTTTTGTCACTGAACCCCAGCCCCTGACACTGTGTGTTGCCCATCTGATAAAGATTGGATAAGAATTTGCTGAATTGAAATGAAGTCACCATGGTTCACAGCTTAGTGTAACAGAAGGAAGCCTAGATTTGGAGTCTGCAAAGCTGTATTCAAGTCTAGCCCTGCTACTCCAGCAAGACATAAAATCTCTCTCAGTCTCAGTTTCTTCAGTTGTAAAATGAATTATTTGGTCTAAATCATCTCTAAATGATCATCCAGCTCTGACTCTACAATCCTATGACTAATGAGACTTTGCAACACTCAGGCCTGTAAGGAAACTAAAATAGTTTTAGTATGATTATTGAAATTCACAGATAATAGTGGTTACTAGAAGGGTAAAAGGGAATATACATTTATTTAGTACTTAATATGTACCAGGCACTGTGCTAATCCTGGGAAGTAGGTGTTATTATTATCCCTATTTTACAGTTGAGGAAACTGAGGCAAGCAGAGAATAACTGAATTGCCTGGGGTGATACAGTTAGTTAATGTCTAAGGCTGCATTTGAACTCAGGTCTGTGAATGAGTTCTACCCACTACACCACCTAGATATTTTAGAAAACAAAAACAGCTTCCAGAATGCCCATACAAGGCCATCCCAGTACCTGGGATCCTCAGGGGCACAGGGAAGATGTTAGGATGAGAATACAACCATGTTGCTTCCATGAGGTGAGGGCCTAATTGGGCTAACAATGGACATGCTGAAGCCAGAGGGGAAGGGGCTGCTTCTTGTAGCTTCTTGTAGCTGTTCTTTGCCCCACAAAACAGAGGCAGTTCCACTGTCCTCCCTAGGATTAGCCAGAAAAGGAAACTTTTTTTCTACACATATTTCTAAAGGTTAGAGATTGTACCTATTAGAGTGGGAAATGAGAGAAGATATGCAAGGATATCATGGAAAGAGTGCTGAGATAGAAGACCTGAGTTCAAATTTAACTTAATGCAGATGTGATCCTGGATAAGTCCTAGCCTCAAAATTCCTCATCTGTCCTCTAAGGAACAGGTTCCATTACCTTCTGGGAGAGTCTGTGGAAGCTCTGGACTGTTCCCTTGCAGAGTAGCCAACTTTCAGCCCAGTCATTGGAACCGAAGAATCAGAGGGTCATTCAAGGCTGGAAGGGACTTTAGAAATCATGAAGTCTAACTGCCTTATTTTACATATGAGGAAACTGAGGTAGAGAGATTAAGTAACTTGTCAAAGTCACCCAGTTAATAAGTACCTAAGGTGGGATTTGAACCACTTAGTCCAGCTCCTATCCATGATATCACAAGGTTCCAGAACCAAATATAATTTAAGATGTGGACACTGAAATGCCAATTTAGCCCTGCATTAGATTAGACATTGAGCTGAGGAAGCAGACCTCCCATAAAGGAGATGGAAACAAGGGATTTATTCCATCCACACATATAGCTCCCTTTCCCATTCCCTCTTCTCTACCTCATTCCAAGGGATACCAGCCTGAGGTTTATTCTTTGCACTGACGTATCCTGACCCCAGGGCACATACCAGGTCTATGCTACCATCAAGAATAGGACCCAGAAATCCAGGCGCCTGGATCTCTGCATTAATCATGCATTCCCCAAAATTAGAAGTATGAGACATTAGACTCTTTGAGGGGGAAGGGAGAAAAAAGATAAGAGTAAAAGGCAAGTTGATGCAGAGAAAAGGGAAATCCTACTTAGATTAGAAAAATCCCATACAAGGCCTTTGAATATCAACTTTCATCCTTTTCCCTATGATGCTTATCCCTCTACATGAGATCCTAGTTTGTGTGTCTGAATGACAGATATAAAATGTCATTCATGTCCCCATTCTTCCCCCCTAACCTAAACTCTGCTGGCCTCTGGAATTTACACACACACACACACACACACACACACACACACACACTCACATATGGGTGCCATGTCTATGTAGGGAAGTGTAATTTAGGAAGAAAGGTTTTTAGGAGAGACTGACTTTTTTTTTTGCAAGCTAAGAAAATGAAATCAGACTGAAGAACAGCAGGGAATCTGATCAGACAATGGAGTGGAGCGACCCAAGGATAGAGGATAAAGCCAAGTTGTTTGTGAAATAAATGAATGTAAAAGCATTTAATAAATTCTTACTATGTGCTAAGCACTGGAGATATAACCATGAAAGCAAAGAAAATCCCTGCTTTCAAGGAAGTTGCATTCTGTAAATGGAGTGTACAATGGAGATATACTAGGGATTGGTGGTCAGGGAGGGGCACTCTGAGCTGGAAGTATTAGGAGCCAGTGTTGAGGCAGGTCCAAGGCTGTGGAGGAGATGACTGAAGTGGAGGGAGTGAAGTCAACCTGAAATTGTGGGCTAAATTGTCCCACTCATCAGTAAGGGTATGGGAGCTCAAGGCAGATTTTCAAGAAACGAAAGGGAATGGTTTCTGGTCAGGGTGAAGAAGAAACAACAGAATAATTCTTATCCCCTGAATCTTCCTCCCACCCTCAACTATCTCTGACCCAAGAGACTTTGGCTTGTCCAGGGACTAGTCTCATTCAGAGCTAATCCATAGACAGCCAAGGCTAGACCAGAAATTATATATATATATAGTGTGGTCCTAAGCTTTGGTGTATAAGAAGGCTTAAATTAAAAAAAAAAAAGGAATGAAGAGAAGAATAAAAAAATATTACGTTCCCTTAGAGTTGGTAGGAGGCAGAGCTAACCCACAGATAGTCAAGGCTAGACTAGATCTCACCAAAAATTATAGGGTGATCCTAAATCTTGGTATTAGAGGAAGCATGAATAATTTTTTTAAAAAGGAATGAAAAGGGGAAGAAAATAATATTATATTCCCTTAGAGTTAGTAGGAGGCAGAGTTAACCCACAGATACTCAAGGCTAGACCAGACCTCACCAGAAATTAAATGTGATCCTAAGCTTTGGTGTTAGAGGAGGCTTGAATAAAGAAAAGGAATGAGGAGGGGGGAATTATTATCTGAGGCAGAGATCAAATCTTTCTTAGAGATTAAAGGAGGGAATGGGGCATACTGAGGTTGGCTACATTCAGGGCCCTATTTCTCTGGATTTTTCCTATCTCCCTTGAGCTGACTTTGGGGTTTGGAGAGATCTCTGTCAAACATGGAAGAGCTGGGAGTAAAGGCAAGCTATAAGTGGAATACCCAAAGCATACTCCAACTTGGGAGCTGTGATTTGGGCACAATATTTTTTTAAATGAGGTAGAGCCATATTCATGTGGTTTGTTTAGAGTGTGACTCTGCCCTCCCGCCCACTGCCTACCAAATACCCTCCCCTCTTAACCCCGACACAGACGCACAAATAGTGTTCATGGGCACCTTCTCGGAGGGCAGGAGCTAGTCAGCACTGCCACCTGCTGTCCAGGCTTCAGCCACCCAGAGTTGGGACACTTCCAGAAACAGGAAGGCATTAGGGAAGCGGAGTGTCCAGTCTCTTTTTTAGACTGAGGGTCCTGTTTATATCAAGAAGGGTTGTGCAAAAGTCTCCACCTTCATCCTCCCTGTCCTGGCTAAGGGAAAATGATGGGTGAGGGATTAGCTGTGTTTGCCACTTGCTTCTTTGTGAACTAGGGGGGCAAGCATTCCAGAGGGTCTTAGATTATTACTCACTTCAGATTCAGAAGCAGCAAGGGGCCACTTTGGATAGAAGTCTGAGCTTGGAAAAAGGGAAAACCCAAGTTCAAATCCCCCCTCAAACACTCATAGTTATGTGACATTGACCAAGTCCCTTATGGTCTCAGCCTCAGTTAGCTCATCCACAAAATGGAGGTAAAAATAACACAACTCATATAAGTTGTAGCAATTATTATTCCAGCTGCCTGGTCTTTTGTTCTTCACATTTTACATGCCCTTGCTCCCTGGCTGCTGAGAGATTTCCTCTCTCCAGCACTAAGGAAAAGGGAAGTTCCCCATCTCCTTCTCCTATTCCTTTACTTTCCTCCCATCTCAGCTCTTAGCCAACAGATTTCTAAAATAAATTTAAAAACAAAAAAAGCTATATACCATGATAGTATATATGTATGTGTTTGTATATATGTATATATAGCAAATGGATCCTATGATAAAACATGAATAATAAAATACCTACTACCTTTTGGCCACACAATCTCACCCTGAATCCCACCACTCACCTCCCCAACTTGGTACACTGGCTCAGCAATTGAACTGCATTTAAATTGTAGCTCATCTATTTATTTATGTGATCTTGGGAAGTAACTTAACTTCTTCAGACCTAATAAGAGGTTTGAATTAGATAGATGATCCTGGTTTACATATCAGAGCTATAACTCCACTGGGACAGGGTGGAGGTGGGGTTGTTGCTCCAAGGCACCTGGAATTTGGAGGGGACTGTAAAGATTTCCAATTCTTCAGCTGAAGAAATAACAGAGCTGAACATATAGTTAGTGAGACAATTAGTTAAAACAAGAAGCTTACCAGATGGTCCATTTCCTCACCCCAGAGGAGTTCCTTCCCTTTCCCCCAACAGAAGGCTACTCAGATGATATCCTAAGGCTTTCTGCCCATGGGTGCAGGTGTCATAGCTTGAGGGCACATCTTGGGTCACTAGGTCCGGGCCTTCAAAATGCTAGCTATAGTGCTGTTCCCTGTGTCTTTTTATCCCTGGAATTTATCCCTTTCAAGCTATGGCCTGGTGTCTCTTATTCTTAGAAAGCTCAATGAGACAGTCAAGGCTGGGTCCCACTTTACTATTTGTTGTCCAGTAGGATGCTCTGATTGTGTGGAATCTTCAGCTGGGGCATGGGGATAGGGGAGGATTTGGAATCTCACCAAAACAGTATTGTGTGTGAGTGGGCTCTCTGTGTGTGTGTGTGTGTGTGTGTGTGTGTGTGTGTGTGAGAGAGAGAGAGAGAGAGAGAGAGAGAGAGAGAGAAAGAGAGAGAAAGAGAGAGAAACAGAGAAGAGAGACAGAGAAATAGAGAAAGGCAGAGAAAGACAAAGACAAAGAAAGAGACACAGAGAAATAGAGAGAGAGAGAAAGGCAGAGAAAGAGAAAGACAAATAGACACAGAGATAGAGAAATATAAAGAAAGAGGGGAGAGACAGAGAAATAGAGACAGAGATAGAAATACAGAGACAGAGAGATAGTCAGAAATAGAGATAGAAACAAGCACAGACATAAAAATAGAGACAGAAATAGAGATAGAGACAAACATAGGAAAACAGAGAGACAGAAAGAAGAGAAAGAAATATATATAGAGAGAGAAACAGAGACAGAGAAATAGAGAGACAAAGAGGAGTAACAGAAAGAAACAGAGAAATAGAAACAAAGACAGAGACACAAAAACAAAGACAAGCGAACAGAAAGAGAGACAGTCTCCAAGGGCCAGTGGGATAAAGTATAGGATAAGGGTATTATCTGTCCTATAAGGGAAAAGAAAAGCTGTGGCTTGAGCCCTCAATATTATACTTAGTGATCTGGCATCCTGAGATTTTGTTTAACATTAAGGAGAATGTAATTTAGTTCAGCCCTGGAATTTTCTCAGAGTCCTGCCTTAGGGAGAAATGGAGAAGATCCTCTTGACTTTCCTCTGTATCTAGTGTAAGATTATATTCTGGCCCAACTGATGTGAGAGAGAACCACGGTTCTCTCCAGCCAAACTGCAGGGTCTTTGGGGCTGAAGAGACTGAGAGAAGCCCACTGTGCTTTCTGGACTTCCTGGCATTTTAAGTAAACATGGAGTAAAGTTTCTGGTTGTGATTGTTTTTGAAGACTTGATTTCCTACCTAACAGTCTTAAGCCTAATTAAGACCAATAACTTCTTGTCTCCTAATTGCTGTGAGTGAAGTGTGAGGTCCTTAGAAAGTCACAGGAAGGGGATGAGTATAGCCAGAAAGATCTATTATACTACATTGTCTTGGGGCTCAGAAACTCCCTGAGTGAGAAGGAAACCTTTCCGGAAGCAGCCCATGGAAATAGCTTCATAATGCCAATCCTGGATGGTGCTTGGAAACGCAGACCACTGTTTCTACTCCTCTCCACCCCCAAAAACTGTAAAATGTAAGTTATTCCTCTCACTGAGAGAAATGCATATGACCCATCATCCTTTGAGGAAACTTCAAATTCTCTTTGTAGCCTTCGTTCCATCTCAGGCTGAGAACCCTACTACAAAGACTAGTAATGAGGGCTCCATATAGTACTTTAGCTACTTTGCGCCTTCCTTTGAGATGCACAGAGAAGATAAAACACTCAGAGATTATATAGTCCTTCTCATAAAAAAAATATAAAGGACATGTCTAAAAACTCTTTTTTTCCCCAATTATTATTATTTGGGGTGGGGGAGAGGCAAACTGGTGCTCTATTCACTGAGCTACCTAACTGCCCCTCCTCCCCTTTTTGAGCAGTTCTGGCCACAGATCTACAGCAGAAATGGGGTGGCAATGGAGAAGTCAAAGAAAGAACTGTCCAGTGAAGTGCTCAACAAGTGGTATGGACATGAGGGTGTTGAACTCTGCCATCTCATGTAGACCAGATAGACTGTAGGGTTTCTGAGGCAAGGACCATTTCTTTTTTGTCTGTCACATACAAAGTGCCTAATAAATGCTATTGATTTATTATGATGATGGTCTGCAAGAGGAGTTGATAGAGGCTTCAGTATTGGTCTGGCCATGAGAAGGCAATTATACCAAGTCTAGAGGGGATCTGGCTAAAAATGAATGGCTAAGTAGAATAATAGCTTTGTATTTTAAGCTCCAATAATAGAAAGATGAATTTGAAATGACTATATCTCTTTCCTGCTATGTTAGGGGTGATTAAACGAAGAATCGTTGCTATTTCCCTGGAATCTAGGGAGAAAGAAGTAATTTGTGTATGGATACAAGGGTGCTTATTACTTTGTTCATTTCCTTGTGATTTCCCTGCTATTCTGTTTTAATTAAATGCCTTTTGCTTTTTAATGCTTTTCTTTTATGTGTGGTTTGAATTGTATTGCATTGTTTTTTATTGAATAGAATTGGTGGATTCAACTCATATTTTGAAGTTGAGTACTCCAATAGGATCCTGAATGGTATTACTAAGAGGGGTACTAGTCAGTCAACAAACATTTATTAAACATCCACTATGTGCTGGGCACTGTGCTAAGCACTAAGGATACAGAAAAAGGTAAAAGAAAGTCTCTTCTCTCAAAAATCTCAGTATAATGGGAGACAATATGTAATCAACTATAAAATAAGCAGGAAATAAATTATCAAAATAGGGAAGGCACTAGAATTAAAAGAATTAGGCTTCCTGTAGAAAGTGGAATTATGGCTGGAACCTGAAGGAATCCAGAGAAGCCAGGAGGGAGAGATGAGGAGGGAGAGACTTCCAGGGACCAGGTACAACCAGTGAAAAAACTCAAGAGTCTGGGGCTGAAGGTTTTATGTAAGAAACAGCAAGGCTAATGTAACTGGAGGGGGGTGGAGGACAGTAAACATAGATTGAAACAGGAGAGGAAGTATTCAAGTTAAGAAGAGATTTAAAGTGCCAACCAGAAGGTTTTATATTTGGTCCTAGAAGTGACAGGGAACCACTGGAGCTTATTGAGTTGGAGCCTTCAACCTGTTCACATAGGGTAACATATTCTTACCTATAGATGCTCTTAAAAGCATATTTTCTCCTTTTGTGTCTCTGAACCCTCCCAAGATATCTTGGGGTTTACTATGTAGAATTCTTTCTTAAGGGCCAGACTTTAAACTAAAACCAATCTGATTCTCATTGGCCACCAATAGGTCCCAGGTCAAGCCCCATTTGGTCGTTGTTTGGATCCCCATTGACTCAGATTTGAATGTAAATAGCAGTCATTTATGCTTTGGTCGGAAACTCTGAGGGTCGTCTTCTCCCAGATTCATCCATTTATTTATTTAGATTTTTTTTGGCGGGGGGGGGGGGGAAGACTAGGTGCAAGAGGAGATTCTTTGCCTTAATTGCTACCCAGCCTCGATCACTGAATGAGTGTACCCTTAGTTAAACTGAGACCTTTTGAAGCCCTTGGCTTAAAAAGGCCACGATCTTCCAGTCATCTTAATATCCGGCCATTGGACCCAGATGGCTTTGGAGGGGAAAGTGAGGCAGGTGACCTCATTTAAATCAAATTCTACCTCACAGTTCTACCTCATTTAAATCTAATTCACCTGCATATCATGGCATCACCTCCATGATTTCATGGTCCTCTTCAAGAATGAAGAACAAACAACTGAGTTGGGGAAAAGGGAAAAGGGTCAGGTCTTCATTTTAGGAAGATGAATTTGACAGTCGAGTGATGTTTTGAGTGGGGAGAGACTACTACCAGGAAGATCAACCATTATTATATTATTACAATCAATCATTACTGTAGTCTAAACATAAGGTGATAAAGGCATCAGGGTAGTAGAAGGAGAAAAGGGGGGCATATGTGAGATATGTTACAAAGGTAAAAATCAAAAGTCTGTGGCAATAAACTGGATATAGAGGGTGAGAGAGAATGACAAATTGAAGATAATACTTAAGTTTCAATCTGGATGATTGGGAATATGGTAATACCTTAGACCATAACAAGGAAATTTGAAAATGGATAGGGTTTGGGGAGAAAGACGAGTTTAGTTTTGGACATGTTGAGTTTAAAATATCTGCAGGACATTCATTTCAAGATGCTCAATAGATAATTGAAGATGAGAGACTAGAGGTTAGGTCTGAATTAAGTAGATTTGAGAATCATCAGCATAGAGATGATATTTGAATCAATGGAAGTTGATGAGATGTTCAGTCATTCTTCAGTTGTGTAATCATGGGGGGTGGGGTGGGTTCTTGGCAAAGAAACTGGAGTGGTTTGCCATCATTTCCTTCTCCAGCTCATTTTATAAATGAGGAACTGAAGCAAACAGGATTAAATAAGACAGCTAGTATGTGTGTGAGATCAGATGTGAACTCATGAGCATGAGTCTTCCTGACTCCAAGACTCTCCATTACACCACTGCCCAAGTAAAATAATACAAAGGTAGAAGAGAAGAAGCTAAAGGCAGAGTCCTGGGGGGCACCCACCTTTAACAATATGACTTCAAAAAACCATATACACCCAGAGAGAGGGATGTGAAATGTGGATCACAACATAACATTCTCATACTCCTTGATTGATGTTTGCTTACATTGTGTTTCCTTTATCTGATATATCTTTTGTGTAGATAAGATTTTTCTTGCACAACAATGATAAGTTTGGAAATATGTATACATATATTCGATTTGCCAATATTTTAACATAATTAACATGTAGTGGATATCCTGCCATCTAGGGGAGGGGTGGGGAGTTGGGGGAAAAATTTGTAACGGAAAGCTATGTAAGGGTTATTGTTGAAGAATTACCCACACATATGTTATGCAAATAAAATAAAATAAAAAAAAGCAATATGACTTCAAGAAAGATCCCTTCTAGGGAGATAATGGGAAATTTTGAATCCCTCCAAGGTGACTTTCCTCTTCACAACTTGATTACAACCTTTTGTCAGGTGTTCTGATGCTCAGATGAAAAAAGTTCCCTGGACAAAATAATGTCTGTTCTTTTAGAGAAAAGAAGTGGGGGGAAAGGAGGGATGACAGGCCAGAACTCTCTCACCTGTTCATAAGATTTCTGGTTGGAACCTATTCAGCAAGAGAGGCAGGTGATAAGAATATCCCTGACAGCTTGGCCCAGGGCAAAATTGTGACATAGAAAAAGTTTATCACATGTGATATCTCAATTTCTCTTTGAGAGCTTCTCCTTTTTCTAGTCCCTGTACCCTGTATC
The DNA here is from genome assembly GCA_023553655.1 of Myrmecobius fasciatus. Lineage (NCBI taxonomy): Eukaryota > Metazoa > Chordata > Mammalia > Dasyuromorphia > Myrmecobiidae > Myrmecobius > Myrmecobius fasciatus. The sequence continues at coordinate 253,043 of JAJPUD010000389.1, read as the reverse complement.
TTCAGGCTATTCACTGAAGATCCAGTTAAGCTTTGCCTTTTATGATATGGTCTGTTGCTCCAAAATGTGTTCCCCTCATCCTGTGAAAAACTCCCAAACCCACAAGGAGAAAAGAATCAAATTAATTCACAGTGAGGGAGGAATGGTGTCAACAATTTCGTGTGACCCCTTTTCCTCTTATTTTAAAGAAGGGTCCTTGGAGAAGCAGCCCAAAGGAATGGTGAGGCTATGATGTAAAGTGACAAAAATTCAGTTCTGACATGCCAGAGCACAGAGGGCAGAGTTCAAAAGCTTCACAAAGCACCATTACAGAGAAGTAGATAGATCTGACCTCCCTAGAGTTCCCAAACCCAGGGACTGTGTAGATCTTACCTCTCCAAAGTCTACCTAGTGAAAAACCTACTTGAGTGGTCCAGATAAAACTCATTTTTTCTTCCTTTCGGTGTTCTTGGTGATGACAAAGCCTCCAGACAACTGAGGAAGGAGTCCTTAGGGAACAAATGCTTCATTGTCATAAATGGAAAGAGATTAAGCCCTTGTCAGCCCCCTCTCCCATTCTAAAGTGACCATGAAAAAATATCACACCTTTCTGCCCCCAACCCAAACAGCAAGAACAGACAAATATTTCGACCTTTTTATTATACTTCTCTCTCCAGGCAGTCAGGAAAAACACAGAAATTCCTCACATTGACCCTCTGGATTCTTTAGGGTCTCTGATCTTCTCCCCTGTGTTTTCCTGAAGGGGAAAGGGGATAAGGAGGAATGGTGCAAAGAGGTGGGGGGAGAGTGTGATCTCAGAAATGTCCTACTATTTAACTTTCTGTTTAAGATTCAACAGAAAGAAATGAAGTCATAGAGCCTGCTGAGATATGAAGTGTGAGTTAAGAAATAAGTGCCCATTCCTTTAGGTGTGCTACCTTGGAGAAATCACATGATTAAGTGATGTTATCTCAGGATAACCTATGATGATAAATCATTTGAGGTGTCTTCTCTAGAAAATGACCTGATTTCTGAGCCCTTTCTAGATCTAATTTTTCATGATTCCTGTTCTAATCTCAGATCTTCAATCAATCAGTCAATAATCAAGCAAGCAAGCACTTAAGCATCTACTGTGAAAGCAGGTTTCTCTGGGTCTCAATTTCTCTTGACTAAACCCTGATTCTCATGCCTGATGTCCTACTGATTCCCAATTTGGCCACCAGATGTTAGCAGTGAGCAACATTTCCATCTCTTCAGAGAGACTGGTTCTTCTTCCCTTCCTCCTCTCCTTTCTCCCTCGTTTCCTCTACCACATCTCCAATTAGAAACGGATTTTGTCTGCCATGTCATTTTCACAAAAGGGAAGCAAAGTGGCTCCTGATTTGGAAGTGTTCAGAAACTGTGTGTGTGTCCAGATATCAAAGGGCAAAAAAAAAAAAAGGGAGCATTTCTAGATACAGGTGATAGCTAAGTCATGTGCATCTAGGAATACTCAAGCACTCACACTGAGATGATAAAATCCAGACAATGGAATTTTTGTCACGTTTATTTTCCTAACAGAGAAAGGCCCAAGCTCTCAGCCAGAAAAAATCAGGATATCTATTCCAAGACTCCTGTTGGGGGGGAAAGGAGGAACTCACATGCCTCAGTTTCTCCCCACCTATGCAATGAGTCAAAAAAAAAAAAAATAGTATCCAAGAAGGAAGTCTCCAAGAATTGCTCTAGTTAGGTCTGCTCTGTATGTTCCTAGATCTGGAAAAGAATGGGATAAAATGAAGACAATGTTTTTTTAAGGCTGCTATATCCAAGCAGAGGGCTTCCCCAACCAGGAGCCTGCACTAATGTGGGGATGATAGTGTGGCAAGTGAAATATGATCAGTTATCTTTTGCAAAGTGGTTATGTTGTAAAGTCCCCCGAGTCTCTATTTTGAGATTTGGAGTCTTGCATGGTCTAGCTAGAACAATGTCCTGTAGACCCTATGGGGATTAGTTTTACTGGGATTGGTGTATCTCTGAGGGAGTATTGGGGAGGGAGCACAGAAATGGAGTTCTTCATAAGCTGCATAATGGGGTGATAGACATCAGAAACTAAACAACAGGACCTTTTGCCCTGCCTCTGCTAGAGATTTCTCGGGTATTGTTTACCTTTCCTTCGGGGACGCAAGGAGAAATGGGACAAAACAGAACTGAGCCTGTTTCCTCAGCCCTTTTTAGCAGCCAAGCTGAAGGAAAATGTACCCTGTTGATGTCTTTGTAACATTAAGCACCCCAGGGCATGTTTTTCAAAAGCACAGACTAGCTCCCACCCAAAGACACCTGGTCCACATGTGAAAACTAGGTCACCCACCAGGTGGAGGGAGGGATAGCCTGCCCTCCAAAGCTGCTATTCGCCTCCAGTTGGGGGCAAGTTTTAGGTTCTGCTCTCAAAGTGGAGGACTCTCCCTCCTCCTTTTCCAACATCCCCTCCACCAATCCTGGATTTTAGCCTGGAGGCAGCCACACCCATTTTAACTCAAGGTATTTCTGCCCCAGCAAGGCCACAGCAAGCCAGGACAAACTGTTCCCTATTTTCTCCCGTTCCCTTAGCACAACTATTCTTCCAGCTCATCTAGTCTTTCCTGTGACTATCACACACACACACACACACATGTTACAGAATCCAGAATGAGACTTACGACTGCCTTATCTAGGGACAGAGGCTGCTAAAGAAGGTTGGAGGAGACCCCCAGAGAAAACTGGCTACATTAGCAAGCTGGTTCTTAAATCACCAGGATGGTGAAAGGCCAGAGGAGAAGCTGACCGCCTTTCTAAACAAAATGAACAGAACTAAAGATTAACTTCTCAGGAGGAGCTTCTGGAAATGGTGGCTTACTCCTGACTGATTCTTTTGGAAGCTTTCTTTTGAGCTTAAGTGGGGGGTGATCCTAACTATGCCAGGTGTATTTATACTCAAGAAGGTGATGTGGGGAAGGGGGCAAGAGAGGAAAAAGGACTAGGCGGGGAGGTTACACAGAGAGAAGGAGGTCAGTGAAGACCAAGGAATTCTTTAAGGAGCTCACAGGTCTTCTTGTGCAAGACCTCCCGCAGCTTCCTGACTCGCCTGACGCTAGAAGGCCCCACAAAACTATCTGGCCGCAGCACGGCCATACCGCCGTCTACTTCTCCCATGATGATGAGGGGGGCTTCACTGACAGTTACGTTGGGGCAGGGGCAGGCCCAGTCCATGTGTAACAGGGTGATCTCTAGCGGCTCCTGGCCCAGGAACTTCAGCCCCATCTTCTCATCCTTCAGGACCTCCTCCACCGTCACGAGGGCTCGTCCCGAATCTGCTTCCTCCACCACCTCCGAGACTCTGCCCAGGATGACGAAGTCGCTCCTGCAGAAACTGGTCACCAGCTTCTGCCGAGCCTTGCAGGCCCGACAACGCTGGCTCCCCCGAGGGAAGGGGCAGGTTTCTTCACAAGCCTCCCGGCTCTCAAAGTTGTTCCCGTTACCCCCGCAGCCTCCATAGACAAACGACTGGCACTGGCCCGTCTGCCCGTTGTAGGCCCAGCGAGGGGAATAAGCTTTGCAGGGGCCCTGCAGGGCAGGCAGACCACACACAGCCAGGGGCCCGCTCATGCACGCCAGCATGCAGGCCTCGTAGGTCTCAAAGTGGTTGTGGTTGTGGTAGCAATTGCCGAAGGTGAAGGTGAAGCAGTTGTTAGCCTGGGCATCGTAGTGCCAGCGGGTCAGCTCTTCCCCACAGTCCTCCCCGTCGGGGGGCTTCAGGCACTCATTCATGGGGAACGCCGTCCCATTGGGCCCCAGCTCTGAGGCTGACCCCTCCCCCCGCACCACGCTCAAAGGGAAATCTACCCGAAGGAGACCCCCGGCATTTTTAGCTGTGCAGGTATAGATGCCAGCGTCCTGGGGCTGGGCATTGTAGATGACCAACTGGGCGATGTTGGTGACCACCACGTTGCCTCGCACATGATTGGGCCGCATGACCACGTTTTCTCGATCCTCCAGCTGTTTCTCCCACGTGATCTCTGGCCTAGGGCGGCCAACCACATCACAGAGGAAGCTCACCGTCTCCCCTACGCGGACTGACTGGTGGTAAGGGTGGTTGAGCAGGGCTGGGGCCGTCACATCCACCATGGGAGTTTCGGGGGAGGCGGTGGTGGGGCTCAGGGTGGTCTCTGGCGGTGGGGGGCTGGTATTGGGCCAGGTGAGGTGGTAGCGACAGGTGACCACAGTGAGCGTGATGCCTTTGGAACAAGCCTCAGCATCCATGTAGCAGCGATTGTAATAAGTAAGGCCATCAGAGGCACAGGTGAAACTGGGCTCCTTTTCACATCGGTCCTTGCATTTGCAGACGGGTTGGCCATCCCAGATGTCACACTCAGAGCCCTGCTGTAGGCACATGAAGTGGTCGCAGGTCGCTTCTCGGGGCATCCCCACAGGGCCCTTCTTGCCCTTGACATCCATATATCGAGCAGCCACACAGCTCTTGGTGCCACAGACATTGGGGCAGCATTTCTCATAAGTCTCACACTCCTGAAAGGAACCAATCAGGAGGAGGTTAGGGAGAAAGGGGATTGAGGAAGGTTGTTCTATGTAGAATCCACATTTAATAAATATTTGTTGAAAAATGAATGTCAGTATCCCGGGAGCAGGGAATGTTTTTCTGTCTTGGGATCCCTGGTCCAGTGCCCAGCACATGGCAGATGCTTCATAATTATGAAGGAATAGGCTAGGGTCCCTTTCAGCTCCAAATTTATAATTCTCTAGAGGAGAAAGGTGACCATAAGCCTAGGGTGAAGGAACTTAGAATATTTGTCCTTATCCAGGATTTCTATGGGGCTGAAAGCAAGGCAGGAACAAAAAGCTGCCAGTAGGTAGTACGTGGCCTTCTCCTCGTTCAAGGAGAACTTCCTGGACTTACTTCCATAGCATAGGATTAGGAGCTCTGCCTGCCCAGTAGGTACACTATGTTATTGTCGAAAACACACAATGAAATCTTTCTTTGTTTCTGCTCCAAAAGCGTATTGCTAATTTCGAGGAATTAAACTAATACCTGGATTAATAGTGAATTCTGTAATGGCCTGGGCATCACAGGGATGTGCTTAACTGACTCCCAGAGTTTAGGCTCCATGAAGCTGTAAATCATGTCTTGAATGCTGAGTTGCCCCAGCACCTAGCAGAGTGTTCTATGTATAACTGACACTTAATAAATATTTGTTGAAGAATGAATGAGTAAATAAATGTATGAAACAATTCATCAGAGTCTTTAAAGAGAAAAACTGAATTGATAGCAAGAAAGCTGCTAGGCCAGGAATCCAAGAATTTGTTATCCCCTAAGGGGCTGCCCAAGCATTTAACTTACCCATTTTGGTAATCAGTGAAATTGAGATCACTGAAATTGATCAGTGAAATTATAGCTCAATGAAATTGAGGTCCTAAGAAGATTTTTCCATGTTATTAAGACAGCAAGTTGGCTCAGTGCATAGAACATGGGATTTGAAATTTGAATTAAAACCCTGCCTCAGATACTTTCTAACTGGGTCATCTTGGGTCTCATCTATAAGGTTTCCTCATCTATAAAATGAAGAAAATCACAGCACCTATCTCCCAGGGTTATGTAAGGATCAAATAAGATAATGTATAAAGTACTTTGCAGACCTTAAGATACTCTTTAAATGGTAATTATTATTATCATCATCATCAAGTACATGATAGGACAGAGATGAATGGCTCTTTTAACAACTCAATCTAGTTGCTTAGACAGGTCTCTTACAAAGGATCCCATTTTCAAGAGACAGAGAAAGAGACAGAAAGATGCAGAGAGATAGAAATAGACACAGACACAGACACACAGAGATAGAGACAGAAACACAAAGTCAGAGTGAGGGAAACACAGACACACAGACACACAAAAACAAAGACAGAGACAGAAAGAGAAATCGGGAGGGAGAGAAAGAAAGGAAAAGAGAGAGAGGGAGAAAGAGAAAGGGAGGGGGAAAGAGAAAGGGGGAGAAAGAAAAGAGGGGAGAAAGGAGGGGGGGAGAGAGAGAGAGAGAGAGAGAGAGAGAGAGAGAGAGAGAGAGAGAGAGAGAGAGAGAGAGAGAGAGATGGAATAATCCATCCCAGAAAAAAGTCACAGTAAATCCCTTCCAGTACCAAAGGTCAGCCACAACATAAGCGAGGACTCCGGAGTCACGCATGGGGGGCATTAGATTAATTCCTCGAAATTAGCAACACACTCTTGGAGCAGAAACAATCAAGAATTTCATGGCATGTTTTTTTCCGACAATAACACCTTGTACCTATTAGGCAGGCGGAGCCCCTAATCCCTCTGTGACTTGCCTGCTACGTCCAGGAGTGAGTCCCATAAACAAGGGGCAGCCCATGTACTACCTGCCGCTTTTCATTCCTGTCCTGATTTCAGCTCCTGTGAAATGCCACTTCAGTTAAGAGGGGAACAATACTAGTCCCTCTCCATTCTCTTTGCAACTGAACTTCCTGGGTGGGAGGTATTTTTTCCCCCTTTCTGTTAACAATGGCTGTTTTGTTCTTTTGAGGGTTATAGACCTAAAGGGAGGCATCTGTAGTAGTACAGTGGAAAAAGGGCTGGCCAGGAGTCAAGAGACCTGGGTTCTGCACCCCGGTTCTACCATTGTTACTTGTGTGATATTTCTGTGGCCTTTACTTTCCTTAAAAGTTAGAACCAGAAACTAGATAATTCTTAAAATGATGCAAGGGAGAGAGAGAGCTGGCTTAGTAGCCACACTAGCTGGCAAGTCATCAGTGATCTAAACAACTCTCTAAGATCCTAAATGATGCTTGCATTGGAAGGGGAACTTTCCTTACCAAGTAAATCTCTATGACAGTGTCATCACTACTCTAGTCCCTATCCTTAACTCTCCTTTCTTTAAACTATAAATTTTTAGGCTTTGTTGCGCTTTTGGATCCCTTAGGCAATGTACTGGGGCTTTTTAAATCAAAGGAAATGCTAAATTTCAGGTAGACATTAGTAAAAATAAAGATGTGGACATTTTCCCTATCCAAGTTGTTGCAATTATTGAAATCAGTGGACTCCAGGACTCTTTTGCTCAAAATGTGATGCAGAGAATCTTAGGTGTCTTTGAAACCCTTTCAGAAGGTCTAAAAATTCAAAATTAGCTTTTATTTCTAATATGATAAATATCTATAAATATAACCCACATAAACAAAAACTCTTTGGACAGATCCTCAATAATATTTAATAGTTGTTATAAAGATACTGAGAACAAAAGTTTGAGAACCATTGCTTTAAAAAAAATGGGAGCATTGGGCCCAAGATGAGAAGCTCTCCGGTTTGGTTGCCCAGTTAACCAGATTAAAAGGGAGTCTCAGAATAGCTCAAACCATGAGAGAGAGTAAAAGGAAGCTACTTGTTTTTTTCATAGGTAGCTGCTGCTCAAGAATGGACTTCAGGGCTTGGAGGTTCCTGAAAGGAGGGCTTTACACACACACACACACACACACAAATATTGCTGGGGGTATAATCTAAAGGTAGGCTAGATCTGGTCCATCTGTTAAGTTTTGCTCAGAAGCCCAGAAGTGAAACTAAGGTCACTCTGATTGTTCAGCCATCCGGATGGCAAGTGGTAAAAGTACTGTTTCAGGAATCTGAGGGCCTGGGTTGAAATTCCACTTCTGAAGCTTCCTGTTTGTGTGATTCTGAACCTCATTTTTCTCATCTATAAAATGAGGAGTTGGATTAAATAGCCCCTGAGATCTCTTCCAAGTTTAGTTCTGTGATCCTAGGTGTACACACTTATAGATGGACATAGAAAGTTGACAGGGACATGTGGTGATATTCCATACCTGAATACTATCTGCTTATTGGATCAGATTGACCAAATGCAGCCACATCCATAACAACAGAGCAGTCTTCTTACCTATCCATGAGTTAGATGAGAATTCCCCAGTCTCTGAAAATACATCTTTTCATATCTATTATTACTCAGAGCCAACACAAAACACTTGTGCAGTCTGCAAATGACTTGTCTTAGAAATTATCACAACTGGGCTGGGGACTTGGGAAGTGGGAAGTCCCTGTTACTATTCTGAATCTGATGATGGAAGTGAAATGATTGTGAGGAAGGAAGAGAATTAAAGGAGGGTTGCTCTTCCCCCACAGCCAAAGATCAGAAAGTGTTGCCTGATGGTAACACAAGTTAATTCAGACTCAGTCTGAACTTGCAGGCCAGTGCTTATGGTCTTAAGAGATTTGCCTAGACTTGGTCATAATGCCCAAGACCTCCGTTTTTCTGTTAAATTTGGGGGTAAGGTAGGCTGGACTGAAACTGCTTCAACCTGGGGCATGAAGAGCAATCTTTTCAAGATTGCTAGGCAACATTGGACAATAGAATCTGGCATCTAGAGCCTATTTTGAACAGATTGAAAGGATCATAGATCTGGAACCAAATCAGAAGTCATCTGCCTCTTATTTTGCACATTGAGAAACTGAGCTCAGGGAGCTTAAATGATTAGCCATGAGTCACACAAGTAATAAATAAGAATCAGAGGCAGAAACAATATGTTTCCCACTGTTCTATACTGAATAATAAGGATGGGAATAGGGAGTAGGGACTGTGATTTCATTAGTTCAGGTAATTCTCAGGAAAAGTTTCCTCCACTAATGCAGGTCAGTCTCTTCTTGATAGGCTGTGGAGGAAGAGCAACCCTCTTTTACCCCTCTTCCTTCCTCACAATCATTTCACTTCCACCATCAGATTCAGAATAGTAACAGGAACTTCCCACTTCCCAAGTCGCCCACCCAGTTATCACAATTTCCAAGACAACTTATAATCAGAGAAAGTTGCCTAGAGCACCAAGAAGTTGGCAGGCAGGCAGTCAAGAAGCATTTATTAAACACCCATTATGTGCTGGAGGGCATGGTGGATAGAGCACTAGGCTGGAGTCAGGAAAACTCATGTTCCTGAGTTCAAATATAGCCGAAGACACTTACTAGTTGTATATTCCTTGGCAAGCCACTTAGCCCTATTTGCCTCAGTTTCCTCATCTGTAAAATGAGCTGAAGAATGAAATGGCAAATCACTCCAATATCTTTTCCCAGAAAACCCCAAATGAGGTCATGAAGAATCAGACCCAACTAAACAGCAACAGCTATTATGTACCAAACACTGTGACATGCCTAGGATTAAACAACCAGTATATGTATGGGGTGGGGTTTAAAACCAGGTCTTTCTTGCTCTGAGGTCAGTTACTTAGCCATTATGCTATTCAGTTCCTTACTAAAACACTGAATTAGCTGAAGGGGAAGTCAAAAAGACCCCTCCATATCATAACATTTAGGGTTGAAGGAGAGCTTGGCTTAATCAATCTGGTTCAATGTAGATAAAGTAAGAGAGGAAGATCTCTGATTTGTCCAAGATCATGAAGCTAAAAAATGGCAAAGCTTAAGTAGCAGTGACTGGAAGAATCCAAGTCACACAGGCTTCATATACTTTAGAGATGGAATGAGCTATGATTGTTCAGTTGTGCTCAAATCTTGTCACCTCATTTAGGGTTTTCTTGGCAAAGAGACTGGAATGTTCATCATTTTTTTTCTTCAGCCCATTTTACCATTGAGGAAACAGAGGCAAACAGGGTTAAATGACTTGCCCAGGGTCACACAGCCAGTGTTTGAAGCAACATTTGAATTCAGATCTTCTTGACTCCAGGCTTGATGGTCTAACCCAGCTGCCTTAGAAGGAGTTACAGAGATCATCTGGGACAATTTCATATTACAGGTCAGGAAAATGAGGTGTAGGGTTATTTGCCTAAAGTGACACAAACAGTCCAGACTCAAACCCAAGTCTTATGACTGCAAATTCAGGGTTCTTTCTACTACAATACAGTGCCTCCGTGCCCTATACTTCCTCATTTTTGCTATGGAAACTAACCAAAGGTTGCTAGGAGGGAATAACAACTCACATTCACCAGAACTTTAGTTTAACAAACTGTCTTTTCCACAACCCTGTGCAGAGGCAGTGTATTATCATCCGGTTTCACAGTTTAAGGAACTGAGGTTCAGAGAAATACTGACTTGCATAGGGTCACCAAGCTAGGAAGTGTAAAAAGTCCGGAGTCAAGTTCAGCTCCCCCGGATCCAATTGTCGGCTTCTTTCTATCGCCTTACTTTTGGTTTCTAAAATTGACCTGTGCTGAGAGGGAAGCCAAGGACTCCCCCAAAATGATCCCCCTCAAAAACAGCAGCAGCAGCAAGAGGCTTTTTTTTTTTTTTTTTTTTTTTTTTGTCCTCGGTACTGTTCTGTCTCCCACTACTTACTAATTATTGGCTACATCTTTTCCCGGACTCCACTAGACATTGGGTGGAGGCAAGCAGCTGCAGGCAGAGAGGTTCCAACATTGGTCAGGACCCAATGGATAAGCATCTTTCTGGGAGGTAGAGAGAGGCCTTTCTCATTTCTCCCCAACTTTTCAAAGTTCGTATCAAAAAAATAAATCATGAAACCATCTAACCTGGACAATCTTCAGGGTGGGCAATGTCGCCAAGCCAATGGTTTCCAATCTAGCTGAGCCCCACGAACGTACATTATTGGTGGCCAATGTTTCAACCCATTGGGCTTCCCTGCTCCCCAGGATACTGCGCGGCTTCTTCCCCCATCCCCACTCTCACTCACCTGGTCCGTTTCACACTCCCGCTTGCAGGTGCTCTGAGCGTCAACCCAGAGATTGGGGTTCATGTCGTTGGGGCAGATCCCAGCGTGAGAATAGCGAATAGGAGGCAGTGCCTGACCCACTGGTGGCATCTCCAGGAGCAGCAAGGCAGCTAGAGGTCCCCAGCAGACCCACAAGCTCCAGGACCACATGGTCCCCTCGCAGAGGCTTCTCCAAGGGGGAAAAATAATCTTTCCCCCAGCTAGAGCCGGCCTTGCACCCACCCTGGATTTCAATTCTTTTCCTCCAAAGAACTGGGATACACCTGCCCCTCCCAACCTCAGAGAGGTTTTCCCACCGCCCTGGAGTCAGACTACGCTGCTCTGGCTTCAACTGTCCAGATGAAAGGGTTTCGGGAGCAATCCGCCTCCACCCCACCCCTTAATTTGTAAAGAAAGCAGCTTCCCAGGAGGCCCCGGCAGCCGGACTCTTGCCCTGTGCTCCCTCCACCGAGCAACTTGCAGAGAGCAGACTCGATGCCTGTGATCGACGAGCTGCTGCGCTGCCTCTGTCCCGTTGCCGACCCACAGACTTGTTGCAAAAAAAAAAAAAAAAAAAAGAGAGGGGGGGGGGGGGAAAGCTGGAAACAGTTTATGCGTCTGTATCTGGCACCGTGGGACACCTGCATGTTTCTGAGCTCAAGGAGGCCTTTAACCCCTTCCCGCGCCCGGAATGGCATGTACTTCCGAGGGGGAGATTGGCTCGGGACAAGGCCACTGAAAGAGAAGGGATTCCCCCACATACACTTGCCCCCCTCTTTGCAATACCCCTGTTCCTCCCCAGGGCCTTCCCCCTGCAGTCCCAACTCTCCCTCCCTCCTTTCTCCTTCACCACTTCGGAAGGAAAACGAGAACATACGATCGCTTATTACTGGGAAGAACCCGTTCAGCCTCGGCGGTACCCCCTCTTCCCCCCCCCCCCCAGACGTCCGGGCGGGCCCTGATAACACATTGGAGAGCAACTGACGTGGAAAAACAACAGGCTCCTTCACTGCTTGTTGCTGCCTGAACGCCCTGCCAGCCCTAGGGAAGCTGAGGCCGAGAGGCCGCCCGGGAGCCGGACCAAGCAACCCTAGAATCAGCAGCAGTAACGGGGCTGCGTGTCCCCAGCTAGGAGCCTCACCACTACTCCCTCTCCCCCAACTCCTCGGCAGCCCGCGCACTGGGCCTCCCGCCCAGTGGGGGTGGCTTGGGTTAGTTACACCATTGCTCCCCGAGGACCCAACTTGGCCCCCAACCCCCGGAGAATCAATACCGGAGAAGTTGAGATGAGGGAGGGCTCTAGCTCCCCCCCCTGCACCGCACCCCATCTCCCTCCCAGCCGTGGGGGCGGTGGGTCCGAGGCAGTTCGAGGTTTATCACATTCCTCCACAAACACTTCTCAAGGCTGAATGAAAACCACACAGCCGGAGATGGGAGTGGAGTCCCTCTAGACAGGGAGATGACCCGAAATCTAACCGTTCATTACCATGCTTTGGGTTGGGCAAGGACTTTAGGAAATCACTTCTGCCCGTTGAAGGGCTAATGAACGGTTGGAAGAAGGATGAGATCAGACATCCCCTTGTGCCCTTTTCTCCTTTTCCCTGCGCAGCCCAAACTTCTTTAGCTTTCCTGGTCAAGACAAGACTGACTTGTAATAGCAGGGAGTAGTACCTTTGTATCGGGAATGGAGAAGAGAAAGGAACATTTTTGTGTATGTGGGCATGAAATGGGATACTGCGCAGTTAGCTAGGCATTTATATAAATTTGGCCAAGCACTTTACACTTGTTCAGTGTGCCCGACTCTTTGTGGCCGCATTTGGGGTTTTCTTAACAGAGATACTGGAGGGGTGTGCCATTTCCTTCTCCGGCTGGTTTTACAGATGAGGAAAATGAGGCAAGCAGGATTAAGTAATTTGCCTAGGGTCACACAGCTAAGTGTCTGAGGAAGGATTTGAACTCAAGATTTCCTAACTCAAGTCCAGCATTCTATTATCTTTCATTGTTGAACAATAAGACAATCTATACATTACACTTAATCCAATTTGGCAAATGCGTATTAAATATCTACATATCTATATATGTATACTGCACATATATACATCTCTATATATGTATACTACATATATGCATTTCTATATATGTATACTGCATGTATACTATAGCACATATAGGTAGGATCCTGTATTGGGCACTGGAGATATAAATACCAGATCCTGTCCTCAAGGAGTTTTTACATTCTACATATGTGCACCTGTTTTTGTTTTTTTTTTTTTTTTCGGACCAGTTCAGATTATAAAATGATCAAATTAAAGCTGAAAGGAACTTTTGAGATCAACTAGTCCAATGTCCTCACTTTATAGATGAGGAAACTGAAGCCTCAAAAGGTTTAAAGGTATTTGCTCAATGTCATAACAGAACCAGGATTCCTAGTTTTGTAACCTGGAAGAGCCTACTTATGCCAATTTCAAATGTGCTCTGCTTTCCACAATACCAGAAAGCATTGTAAATTTAGTTATTTTCACCATTTTATAGATGGAGAAACTGGAAACTGAGTGTAAATTTAGTTCTTTTCACCATTTTACAGATGGGGAAACTAAGGCAATAAAGGTTTGGAGGATTTGTTGAATGTCTCCTAGTAAGTCAGCTGCTGAGCAAAGATGAAACCTAGGAATCCTGTATCCAAATTCTTTCTTCCACCGACACCTAATATCCCTTTAGGGAGTACATTTCATCCTCTAGATTAGAATTTCAGCAGCTGGTTTGCCTGTAAATAAGTAAAATATAATTAGGTTTTCCCTTATAGACTTTTATCTATTTCAGCAGTGTTTTTTTTTTTCCTTGGGCTTATGGGTCCTCCAAGCTTCTGCCTCTCTGCTTTGTGGACTTTTTCTAGTAAAATCTCTTTTCTGTTTATGTCAAACAGCTAATGAAGGATGTCACATCCTAATCTCCCAAATTGTTGGAATATACTTCCACACCAGGTCTGCCCCTGTAATGAAGTCAGACAGCAGGCGATGTATGTGGCTATGCATTCCCTGTAATTTTATAAACCTATGTTCCAGCTGCTCTGGGCAGGGGCCTCAGCCTCACTGTCTTGTTCGATTGCTGTTTGCAACCGGTGGGGGATGCACAGCATCCTTTGATGTTTCCAAGAGAAATGTACAGTGACACATTAACAAGCAGGACTTAGAAAAATTGTCACAGCCCCATTACCCACGGAGATACAGCTGGGAGAGAACGGCTGAGGCCCACAAATTCCTGCTCTACAGCATAGTCAGGATAAAGGATGGAGGATGGAAGAAGATTGGGGGGAGTAGCATGGGTAGAGGAGGTGGAAGAACTCAGGAGAAAACACTAGAGCAGGACTAGTTTTGCTCTTGTTTTAGAGATCAAAATGGAAATAGAAGAAACATCCACCCTAGTCATGATTGCTGAGATCCCCCCCCCAACTTTGATGCCACCGAGAAGAGGGGATTGGAAAGTCCCTTCCATATTCTCAATTAGCCCTAGTACCTTTCATTTCCTTGCCAGCTTGTTTGAGAGCCCATAAAGTGTTCCCACAAAAAAAGAAGAGGATCATGAATACCTCAGTCTGTGAATTTTACCCTGAAACCCAACTTTAAAACCCACCTGCAGGAAGTTGCCTGCTTAATTCTACTAACTGAAAACTGTTTTCCTCTACATTCCCTCTGGATTTAACACGAAACAGCTAAGCTTAGATACAGCTGTTTTTAAACTTTCTGGCCTCAAAAATTAGGGTTAGGTCTCAGGACCCACTTTTATTCTCTTAAAAATTGTGGACCTCCCAAGAACTTTTATTTAAAGAGGTTATATCTATCTTCATGATAATACTAAGATATTTTTATTCCTATTGTTGTTAATACTAAGATATTTTCATTTCTAATGTTGTTAATAAGCAATATTAACAGCATTAGAAATGAAAATATCTTAGTATTATGAAAATAGTTTTAACTCTATTAAAAGGTTTTCAGGAACTCTTGAGTTTTCCCAGAACTGATGGCTTAGTAGGCAAAAGAATAGATTTGGAGTTAGAAAAAAACTGGGTTCTACTTATGCCTTTGATTCTTTCTAGCTGTGTGTCCTTGGACAAATCATTTTACTTCACTTTCCATGTTTTTAAAATGGGGATGATATAATAACATTAAGAAGAATATGGGGACAGTTAGGTGATGCAATGGATAGAGCACAGGTCTTAGAGTCAGGAGTTGACTTCAAATAAAAGCCCAGACGATTGGCATTTACTAGCTGTGTGACCCTGGGCACGTCACTTAACTTTGATCATCTCACTCCCCCCACCCACCCAAAATAAAGAAGAACTCTGGTAGACAGATAATACATCTATTAAATGTGCATTATATGCAAAGCTCTATCCTCCAGAAGCTTGCATTCTTTTTTTTTCCTTTTTTTTGCTGAGACAATTGGGGTTAAGTGACTTGTCCAGGGTCACACAGCTAGGAAGTGTTAAGTGTCTGAGACCAGATTTGAACTCAGGTTCTCCTGACTTCAGGGCAAGAAGCTTACATTCTAATAAAGACAATATGTGAAAGGGAGAAGAAGGGAAGGAAGAAAGAGTGAAAAAATCAGAAGAATCAGATTAAATATAATCCTGGATTCAAGGCTGCAGTATTTACAAAAGGTTTTCCTCATTGGTAGAGAGAAGGGTGGCTCAGTGCTTTATGCACTGGTAAGGGGTAGTATTTATACCAGAGCTTGGGAAAGGAGAGATATTCTTCTTTTTCTGAAAGATAGATTACAAAAGGTCCTCTTTGGTGGGGAGGGAGAAGCAAGAAGAGAGGAGAGGACAGGAAGAGAGGGAAATGGAGGAGAGGGAAAGGACAGGAGGAGATGGAAGAGGAATGGAGCAGAAAAGAGGAGAGGAGAGAGAGGGATGGGAGTGGAGGAGAGCAGCAAAAAAGAAAGGAGAGGAGGAGAAGCAGAGAGAGGAAAAGAGAAGGGTAAGGAAAGAGAGAAGAGAAGACAGGGGAGGAGAGAGGAAGGGAGAGGAGATGAGAACAGAAAGAAAGATGGAAGAAGAAAAAGGAAGGGAGAAATTGGAAGAGGAGGGGAGAGAAGGAAAGAAACAGTGACAAAAAGCAAAATCTCTCTGTTCTATGAAGTTGTTGTGAGTCCCAAATCAGATAATGTATATGAGGCATAGGGCAAAGTTTAAGGTACCATATAAAGTTTGCACTTGTCAATGGGTTACTCTGTTTTTAAGTCTTTCCTTCTCATGTGTGATCTCTATATCTTCAAGTATTCCACAATTCAATCTAAGAAGTACTTATTAAGTGCCTACTATTTGGAGAAAAAAAAAGGCATTGTATCAGGTACTGGGAATATAGGCAAAAAACCCAAACAAAACAAATCCCAATCCCTGACTTCAAGGAGCTTACAATCCAATGGAACAGAATTCTTTTGAAAGCTCTCCTAAAGCAAGGTTCACATCCCTCCTTGTTTCTCTCATTCCCAGTGTGTCTACTACCACCAGGCTATGCATGCAGCTGGCACCCAGGATGGGATTTTCACTGACCAAGAAGCACAGAAAGAGTCCTAGAGGTGAAATTCACTCAAGCTAATACTTAAATTTAAGCCTTCCTGAGCCCTCTGGCCCCTTGTGGTTGCAATGCATCCTTCCTTTCTTCCTCCAACACCAAAATAATCTCCAATATACTCTGCTACAGGACAACAGAAATTGTACCCATTTTTTTTATTTATAATCCGCTCTGCTTGCTCTTTTCTTGGGATGAGATAGTAGAGACAAGCAGTTGTAGTCTGAGCCTTTGGAAATGTACCTAATGCCAAGGGTTCCTGGGAGTGGGATTATGTGTCAGCCCAGCTCTGGAGAAGAGGGTGTACTTGGCAAGTAGCACTTAACCTCTTATAGCTCACACCTGAGAATTCTAAAGGACCAAGTTCAAAATCACCATTTGACCAAATTTTGTCTGTACAGGAGGAATCAGACATTCTAGAAGATGTAAAACCATGGGAGACTGAAGGGAGAGGTCAGTGGCAAAAGAGGGATCTAGGTCCTCCCCCTTTTAAAAAAAAAAACCCATTTGGTCAAGATATGAGCTTGCCCTTCCCTTCCCAACCCTGTCTGTACCAAGGAGCAGATGGCAAGAAGTCACCTGGACACATGAACTCTAAGTAACCTTTGATCCTGGCTTCATTCATTGGATCCTAGCCACCATAAAATTCGGGAGGGCCCCACTACCATCATTTCCCAAATGAGCCAGATCTTCCTTCCTAGCTAGTCTTGAGTCACATTTACATAGGCTATCCAAGAAGTATTCACACAGCCGGAGACACTCAGGTAGACACAAGCATCCACAGATATACCTGATCTCCCCACATCTCTCATCTCCTCTCCCATTTATACTGATGTCCACAAAGAGTTGGAGGTAGGGACAGTATAGAGGGAGCAGCAATGGTCTGAGCCCCTAAAAACCTGTTTATTGCCCAAGGTTCCTTCTGGTGTCATGCTCTGGTGCCAAAGGAGGCAAGAGATCATACTTTTTCTTCACTTGTCCAGTGTTCCTGTGCAGGAGGGATCAACTAACTTAGAAGGGTTGCAGGGGTAAGAGACCAGCCTGCTAGCTCATTCCTTGTATAGAACACACACTAGTCAGGCCTTTTATATGGGCTAAAAGGCTTGGGCCTTTTATTTCATTTTTAGCAACTGGAGAAATTAAGGCAGAAGTGACACAAGTATGGAAATACTAAGCTCACACTAAGAAATCTCAACTAAAGTACAAGCCAGCAAGTCTCTTTTTGCCCCCATGCTGGGGGCCCCTGAACTGTGTGGCCTGTGCCCCTTTCAGCCACATGGTCTACACAATTATTAATGATGTCCAGGGTAAATGAGAGGAGAAAGGAGGCCAGATTCTGTGTCCTAAAAGCACCAGCTCTGACCCTCGGAGCCTGACCCTTGAGATTATATATGAGAGGGGATGGAATGAGGAGGGGAAGTGGAGGGGGGAAGAGATTTGATAGTTGCTCATCAAGAAACAGGAATTGAGGTTTAGGAGGAGGGGGAGAAAGAAAGAACTCACATGGGGTCTATGCTTCCCCAATAGGTCATCGGTTAACAGAGGCAGCTAATGCTAAACGTGATTAGCTGCTAGGCTTGGTTGAGGAGAAATTCAATAAAGCTGGGGAGCTTATTACCCAGCTGCAGACCCCCTTCCTGAGCCCAGCTCAGCAGGTCTGGGCTACATTACCACGATAGCTTGAACTCTCCCCTCGGAGTGAGACAAGGCCAACCTTGCAATAATTAGTGGGGCCTCAGCAGATGGTTTTTGCTGGGAGTGGAGTAGAGGGGCATGGTTTAGCCTTCAGCCACGTGACAGGACAACATCTGTGCAGAGTGGGATGGGGACAGCACTCTCATTTTGCACATTTTTGCCAAGTGGTCCTTCTGATAAGGGTAACAACCAGCTGGGTCAGCATCATAGGCAGAAAGCAATGGGTGTGGGTCTGGGGATGAGAGGGACAAATCTTCTGGTGGAAGTTAAGGACTCTTAGTTTGGGGACTGAAGGGTATTATTACTCAAGGTATTAAAGGGATAGGAAGAATAAAAGAAATACTTTCCCCTGTTTTCTTAGGGTCCTCCCCCATGCTCTCCAGCTAACTATGGATGTTCTGTGAGGTCAGAAATAAGAGCTCGGTCAGAGGAGCCAAGATTTAGAGCTAGAAGGAACCTCAGAGGTCTAGCCCAACCCCTTTATTTTACAGAATTGAAAACTGAGGTCTTGGAGGTTGTGACTTGCCCAGTGTCACAGTGGTAGTGTCAGGGGCAGATTTTTAATTCAGATCCTCCATTGCCAGAGCCAGTGCTGACCCTTAGATCTTGGTCAGGATGATCCTCTCTCATGTAAGGAATCAACAGTAGAATTAGATGAAAGTTCTGAATAGGCCATGATGGATAGGCCAGAGGAAAAGTGACCTCAACTCCTACTGTCACAGACTGAGAAGGAACCTTAGTAGGATCCATACCCCAAGAGGGATCCCTGCTACAGCACATCTAACTACTGACCACAAAGTCTCTACTTGAAGACTACTGCCTCCTGAAATAGCCCATTCCTCTATGAAACAATTCTAATGTTTAAAACGTTTTTCCTGTAAAACCTAAATTTGTCTCTTTTCAATTTCTATCCACTGCTCCTTAATTCCACCCTCTAGAGACAGACAGAACAACTAGTCTGGCCTTTCAGGTACTAAAAGACAATGGCTACATTTTTATCATGAGCCTTTTCTTCTCCATGCTATACATCCTCTAGCTCCTTCAACCATTCCTCATAGGACATAGTTTTGAGGTCCATCACTATCCTGTATTGTCCTTCTTTGAATGTTCTCCAGAAGCAAAATCCTTCCCAAAATGTAATGTCTATACCAAGACATAGGGACAGAGACAGAGAAAAAAGAGACAGAGATAAAGACAGAGATACAGAGATAGAGACAGAGATAGACAGAAAAAGAGAGAGAGAGAGAAGAATGAGACGAGGAGACAGAGACATTGAAATAGAGAGACAGAGAGACAGAAAAAGGAGACAGAGACAGAGAGACAGGCAGGGAGAGTGAGACAAAGACAGAGACAGACAGACAAACTAGAATGGGAAAAAGGGGAAGGAATTATATTAACATCATTGCAAAACACTCTCTCTAGAAATATAGACAAATAATTTGTTGTGCTGGTAGTTGAGTTATTTCAGTCATGTTCCAACTTCATGACCCCATTTGGGTTTTCTTGGCAAAGACGTTGAAGTGCTTAATTAAGAGGGCAATCTAATTATTAACAATCCTATGAAAAAATATTTTAAGTTACTACTAATTTGAGAAAATTAAAATTAAAAATGGCTATGAGGCTGCATCTCACAACTATCAGGTTGTCAAAGATGATTTTAAAAATGGATAATGATAGCTGATAGAAGGACTTTGGAAGGAGAGGCTGTGGACTAATTTTGAATTGATACAGCCATTTTGGAAAGCATTGTTAAGTCAGTAAACTACATACTTCTTGATGGATTCCCCATACTATTATTCAGTATATACCTCTAAAAGAATCAAAGAAAGAGGGAAAGGGCTCATATGCAAAAAAAAAAAAACAAACAAACAAATTATACCAATACTTTTTATTGTAGCAAAGAAATGGAAACAAAGAGATTTCCCATCAATGAGAGAATGAGTGAACCAACCATGATATATTAATGTCATAGACATTATATTAGAAAAATAATTGAAGGGGCATATTCAGAGAAACCTAGAAGGGTTTTTATAAACAGATACAGAGTTGACTATACAATAGTTACAATGTTGTAAAAGAAAACAACTGCAAATTACTTTAGAACTCTGGTCACTACAATGACTAGTCATAACTATGGAAAGCAAGACGAAAAACATTTATTAAGCACTCACTGTGCACTAGGAATTGCTCTAAGCACTGAGGATACAGATATAGGCAAAAAAAAAGACAATCCCCGCCCTCACAGATCTTGTGTTTTAATAGGGGAAGACAACACAAAAGATAGATTTTGAGGCTATCTTCCTATCTCTTGGAAGAGAAATAATGAACAAGAAATACAGAAGGGGACATATTTTCAGAAACAGTCAGTGTTAACCTCTCCTTGTCTTAGTTTTCTCATTTGTAAAAAGGAAAAATAATAGCACCTAACTCCCAAGGTTTTGAGAGGATCAAATGAGATAAAGTTTATAATGTATTTTGCAAACCTTAAAAGACTATATAAATGCAAGCTATCACTGTTTTTTTTTTTAACAAGCTAGATGTAATTCACAATACCATGTACGTTTCTCTTTTTTTATTCTTTGCATAAGAAAATGCTCTTGGTTGTTGATATTTGCCAAGTTTGTAATGAGGTGAAAGATTTTTTAAAAATCTAGTGTCTAAGTTATCTAACCATGATAGAAACTATCACTTCCTATTTCTGGAAGCTACACCTTCCTTAATGCAGCCCAAGATCATATTAGCTTTTTTTGGCTCCTATGGTTGACTCACACAGAGTTTTCAATCTTTTTTTTTTTCCAGATGAACTGCTGTCTAACCAACTGACAGAGACAGAGAGGGAGTGGGAAAGAGGAGGAGGAATCAGACTAAAATCATTACAAAACACACTCTCTAGAAACATAGACTTAAATAATTGGTGGTGGTTGAATTATTTGCCCAGCCTTGCTGGTATAGTCTTTCAAGAAGGAAAGGTATGTCTCTGATTAATTCCATTGCCACCCAGGTGAGCACAGATTTACAATCCCCAGGGCTGGAAGCCAATGTTGCATTTGTTGAGTCATGGGGAACCCTGCCAGCATAGTGGTCCTCCACTAATGTTGTACCTTAATGGTTCCTCATGTCATGGAGGTGACCCTGGGTTCTCAAAGACAATGCCAGGGGACTGTAGACTCTAGCAGTTTAAACCAAGCTGGATAAGTTTCAAGTATGAATCCAGTGATGGACTGTGACTCCTGGCCAAGGACTGGCCTATTTTAATTTGGAGAGGCTCTTTACCAAGTTGGCCTCAGGGTGATGAAATTTTTGGCCTAAAAAACTATCAGCTCTCATATAACTGTCTGCCAAATCATAAAGGGACTGACTGCAATCTGTGTGAATAGAAACAGTTTCTAGCCTAATCTTTAAAGTACTGAAAAAGTATTCTATTGACATCAATGTGTGTGAATCTGCAAGTATTTTTCTATAAATGTATATGTGCTAATGATCAGCCTATTGTAGGACAAAGTGGATTTTTTTTTTAATTTAGAAAGGGTCTGAAAAGTTATCTGGCTGAGTCCCCTCATTTTTCAGATAAGAAAACAGAGGCCCAGACAAGGGAAATCTTATTATACTTAAGCAAAAACTCAAATTCAGATCCCTAGGCTTCCAGTTTACCAAAGAGACAATAAATAAACTATGTGGGAGCAAGTCTCATTGTGGATTCACCCAGGATACAATCCCATTGGGAGTAGATGGGGAGGAAGCAAACGCTGGGATACTTTAAGATTTGTAGAATGCTGAAGGATTGGAGGCTGATAGGGAAGTTTCTGAGAGTGGGATAAAGATGTGATTAGAGGAGAATATTCTTAGGGAAGAGGCACACATCTCCATTTACATAGAAACTTGTGCTCCTCAGCCCCTCAGAAACAAGGACCCTTGTTCTTCCCTCACAGAGAGAGAAAGCAGAGCCCAAATACACAGTCTGGCTGTTCTCTCATCCCCAATGGAGCGTGTCCTCACTGGGTGTTTTTCTTGGCTAGGAAAATCAGCTAAAGATTTTCTGACACTGGGCCCCATTTCCATGATCAGTTTCTCAATTTCTGCAAGGCAAAGACATAAGGAGAGAGAGCCAATTAGGTAAAAGAAGCAGCTGATTCACTGGGAAGAGTTCTAGGTAGGGAGTCTGGAGACCTGAACTCTCCCCTCAGCTCTGCCACTAACTAGCTTCTGTGCACCAAGAAGTCATTTTTCTTCTCTGAACCTCAGTTTCCTCATCGGTAAAATGAAGGGTGGATTAGATGATATATAAAGTCCTTTCCTTTTCTATGATTTTATGTAAAGAAATTAGAAAAACAGGTCTATAGGTCAAACTGCCTGCCTTTCTTTCCTTCAAAACTAAGTTCAAAGCATTTCCCTATTAATACAACATAACCCTAGGTTTTTAACCTAAAGATCTCATGGCTGGGCCAAATCATACCTTTTCTCTCTTCTCAGGGTTCTGGTTGGAGAACAGAAAAGGAATCCCAATGTGGGATTGTTCCTTCTGGACTAAATCAGAAACTAAGCTTAAAAAGGGGGGGGTGTCTAAATTTCATTCAACTGCAGCATAGTCAGATTTGGAGTTGGACTTTTGTAGCAAATGGGTTGACTGTGCAGAACCAGGAATGGCTGAAGAAATTCTCTAGTAACCATTTGATTTTGGTTTTCACATGGTCCCAAAGCTGTACAAGAGTGAGGCAATTGAAGCATTGTACCAGGGTACAAAATTTATAGGGCACTTATAACACTACCCAATAATCCACTTTCTCTCAACTCCTAATTTTATTCCCCTCCAACCATTTACCCCACCCTTAGAAACTTTCCCATCAGTCTCTAGTCCTTCAACAATCTAGAAATCTTGAAGTATTTCTGGGCTAGCTTCCTTGCATCTACTTCCAATGGGGCTGCTTCTCAGGTGAATCCTTCTATAATTAGAGTTGCTCCTGAATGGTTTATTTGTTGTCTTTTTGGTAGACTAGAAGTCCAGGAGTCTGAATTTGAGATTTTGCTTAAGTATACTAAAATTTCCCTTCTCTGGGCCTTAGTTTTCTTATCTGAAAATTGAGGGGACTGGGCCAGATAACTTCTCAGGGACTCCCCAGGGTGCAAGATGGACTGAATAGTTGTAGGAAACAGCAAACGATGGGGCCAGATTGGTGATTACTGCTACTCTTGATTCTACTCTGATGTGAGCCAGCTGGAAGCAGAATACTGCTTCTCCCCATGTCAGGGAAAGGACATGCTTCCCACGCCCTTTCCCACAAAATTATAATATTTGTGGAAGAGTATCTAGCATTATATACGTTAGGTATTGGTACTGAGCCTATGATTTCATTGGCTTAGGAAATTGGTTTAGCATTGAGAAGTTAAACAATTGCCCAGAGTCACCCATTCAGGCTGTCAGAATCTGGCCTTCCACAACATCTTCCAGGCCCTGAGACTGCCCTTAGAGGAACTGGTTTCTTTTCAAGAACACTTAGTCAATACAGAAAACAAAGAAACACTGTTTAAAAGAAACAAGGAATGGGAAGTAGGTTCAATGAAAAAGCCAGCATGAATTAGGAGATAAGGATCTGGGAGTTTATCCATTCTAGTTTACAACAGACAGGGAATAACTATACATTTTATATCTTCCTATGCCTATCATTCTCTTGAAAGTTCAGTCAGAAAAACAGCCAGCACAGTGAAGAGGCCAGCTTTCCCATTCCCACTCTCCTCTTGTTGAGCACATCACCTCTGCAGAAGTCTAGTTATACTCTACATGCCTTGTTCCATTCTCTCTCCTTTCAAAATTTTCAGCTTCCTACTGCTTTCAAATGCCAGGATAAAGGAAACCATCATTTCAGAAATGGTCATAGCTTTCATGCCTCTTGTAAATCAAGCAGGGGAGTTACCAACATTCTCTGTTTTCCTGCAAGTTACCTCTAGTCTTAGTAATGTGCTCCCTTCTACAATATCAAAAACTTTATAATCCCTTGTAAAATCAGCCATGGTACATACATCAAAATAAGGTCTAGTACTTAGCACACTTAGGATGATTAATCTAGCTTCCCAAGTAATCATATCAAGATGCTGTTCACAGCAGACACATCAATAACACAAGCAATAGACTTAGCACTGGGTAAAGCATTACTTGACCACTGCAGGCCTGAATTATACATGAGATATTTTGCATCCAATAAACACATATTCAGCCAAGCACTCAGTCAATAAACATTTATTAAGCACCTACTACGCGCTTATGGGTTGCACTAAGTACTGGGGATAAAAAGAAAAGTAAAAAAGAGCAGTAAGCTCTCCAGGAATTTACATTCTAATGAGGAAAATAGCAAAAAAACAAATATATACAAACAAGTTATATACAGGATAAAAAGGAAATAATTAAAGGAAGGAAGGCACTAGAATTACAAGGGATTAGGAAAAACTTCCTCTAAAAGCTTTCATTTTAGCTGGGACTATAAGGAAGCCAGGAGGCAGAGATGAGGAAGGAGAGCATTCTAGGAATTTTGTTTTGTTTTTGTATTTCTTGTATAACGAGCTCTTTTGCATAGGCCCTGGCCAATAATATTTTTTTTTACTTTTTAAGTTATTTATCTAATATTTTATTTCCCCCCAATTTACATGTAAAAACAATTTTTAACATTCATTTTTAAAATTTTGAGTTCCAAATTCTCTCCTCTCCTAGTCCCATTGAGGAGGCAACCAATTTGATATAGGTTATACATATGTAGTCCTGAAAAATAATGAGCTTAATAAATATTTATTGAACTACCTAAACTAATCTATCTATTTAGTGCTATACCAATCAAACTCCCAAGAGATTATTTAACTGACCTAGAAAAAATAACAACAAAATTCATCTGGAAAAACAAAAGGTCAAGAATTTCAAGGGAATTAATGAAAAAAAATGCAAATGAGGGTGGCCTAGCTGCACCAGATCTAAAACTATATTATAAAGCAGTGATCACCAAAACCATTTGGTACTGGATAAGAAATAAAGTAGTGGATCAGTGGAATAGGTTAGGTTCACAGGACAAAATACTCAATGACAATTGTAATCTAGTGTTTGATAAACCCAAAGACCCCAGTTTTTGGGATAAAAACTCACTATTTTACAAAAACTGCTGGGATAATTGGAAACTAGTCTGGAAGAAATTAGGCATTGACCCACACCTAACACCATATACCAAGATAAGGTCAAAATGGATTCATGATCTAGGCATAAAGAATGATATTATAAACAAATTAGAACAATGTAGGATGGTTTACCTCTCAGACCTGTGGAGGGGGAAGGAATTTGTGACCAAAGAAGAACTAGAGGTCATCATTAATCACAAAATAGATAAGTTTGACTATATCAAGTTAAAAAGTTTTTGTACAAACAAAATGAATACAGACAAGATTAGAAGGGTAGCAGTAAACTGGGAAAATATTTTTACATCCAAAGGTTCTGATAAAGACCTCATTTCTAAAATATATCGAGAATTGACTCAAATATATAAGAATTCAAGCCATTCTCCAATTGACAAATGGTCAAAAGATATGAACAGACAATTTTCAGACAAAGAAATTGAAACTATTTCCGGTCACATGAAAAGGTGCTCCAAGTCACTCTTGATCAGAGAAATGCAAATTAGGACAACTCTGAGATACCACTACACACCTGTCAGATTGGCTAAAATGACAGGAAATGATAATGATAACTGTTGGAGGGGATGTGGGAAAACTGGGACACTGATACATTGTTGGTGGAACTGTGAACGGATCCAACCATTCTGGAGAGCAATTTGGAGCTATGCTCAAAAAGTTATCAAACAGTGCATACCCTTTGACCCAGCAGTGTTTCTACTGGGCCTATATCCCAAAGAGATTTTAAAGGAGGGAAAGGGACCCACATGTGCAAAAATGTTTGTGGCAGCCCTTTTTGTAGTGGCAAGAAACTGGAAATTGAAAAGATGCCCATCAATTGGAGAATGGCTGAATAAATTATGGTATATGAATGTTATGGAATATTATTGTTCTGTAAGAAATGACCAACAGGAGGATTTCAGAGAGGATTGGAGAGACTTGCATGAACTGATGCTGAGTGAAATCAGCAGAACCAGGAGAACATTGTACACAGCAACAAGACTATACGATGATTAATTTTGATGGACATGGTTCTCTTCAACAATCATGTGATTCAAATCAGTTGTTCTGCGATGAAGATAGTCATATACATCCAGAGAGAGGCCTGTGGGAACTGAGGGTGAACCACAACACAGCATTTTACCGCTTTCTGTGAATATTTCCATGCGTTTTGTTTTCCTTCTTAGGTTGTTTTTTTCTTCTTCTCTTTCTGGGTCTGATGTTTCTTGTGCAGTGGGATGACTGTATGGATATGTATACATGTATTGTGTTTGTCATATAGTTTATCCTATCTAGCATGTGTTAGATTGCCTGTCATCTAGGGGTGGGGGGTGGGGGGAAGGAGGGGAAAAGCTTGGGAAAAAAAAAGTTTTTTTGCAAAGGTCAATGTTGAAAGGTCACTCATATGTTTTGTAAATAAAAAGCTTTATAAAAAAATAAATTTTAGGTATTTACAAAAAAAAATTTATTGAACGGAAATCTGTTTAAAAGGATTGTACATTTTTAAACTACATCAGAGTATTTGCTGTTTTGAAGAGAGGGCAAGTAATGCAAGGAGGAAGAAAAATTTGGAACAGTCTTACAAAAATGAATATTGAAAACTCTCTTTACATGTATTTGGAAAACTAAAATATGATTGAGAGATAAATAAATACTTATTAATTGCTGTCTCCCCCATTGGACTATGAATTCCTCGAAAGTTGGAACTATCTTTTTTTTTTTTTTTTTTTTTTTTGCTTTTTTGCTGAGGCAATTGGGGTTAAGTAACTTGCCCAAGGTCACACAGCTAGGAAGTGTCTGAGACCAGATTTGAACTCAGGTCCTCCTGACTTCAGGGCTGGTGCTCTAACCACTACGCCACCTAGCTGCCCCTGGAACTATCTTTTTCCTTTCTTCATACAGCATATAGCACACACTTTATTTTCCAAGTGTGTTAATAAATGCTGATTGATTGACTAGACTATTAAAAAAAACTACCTGCCATTAAAATAAAAATCTTCTGAATCAGGCAATGGCTTATAAACAGCCATTTCCAGTGTAGAAGACTCTCGGTTTGTATAAGGGAAGAAGATGGAACCCAGAGGCAGCACCTTTTCTGTCTCCAACTTCAACAACTGAAATCCCTTGAATACAAACACATTCCACAGAGCATAAACTTTAATGAGAACCATGACTAGCTCTTATCATTAGCTTTCTTAGGTATAGTGTGCATATCTTAATTACTGAATATTTTGAATATGTTTCTATTTTGTAATTTTCATATTTATTTGCTTTTGCACTAAAATCATGTCTGCATTGTAGTTGTATTAGTCTTTTAGCCTTGGGTGGTTTTATTACTTGTCTATATTTGCATATTCATTGTTAGTTTGCATATTTTATTATTCTGCAAATCTTTATTACTTTATTTTTCTCTCTCCTGTTAAATTTATTTGCTTGTGTTCTTTGAATATTACCTCTATGTTGATTCTCAAATTTACTTATCCAGCTCCAACCTTTCTGCTGACCTCCAGTTTCTCATCTCATCAAGAACTGAATTCCTATAGACATCTTAAACTCAACATATCTAAAACTGAACTCATCTTTCTCCCCAAGGCCTCTCCCTTTGTAAATTTACCTTCTCAGTCCTCTAAACCTTCAACTTCCCATATCCCATATTCACTTTGCAACATCTTTCAAACATACTCCCTCCCTCTCCTTTGATACTGCCATCATTCTGCTGCAGGCCCTCATCACCTCACATCTGGAAAACTGCAATCACCTGCTGGTGAGTCCACCCACCACAAGTCTGTTCCCAGCTCCCATCCATCTTCCATTCAGCCACCAAAGTGATTTTCCTAAAAATCCCAGTCTATGTCACACCTCATGCTCCATACTCACTCAGTGGTTCCTTATCACCTCCAGGATTAAATAGAAAATCCTCTATCATTCAAATTCCTTCATTATTCACCCTAATTTATTACCTTACACCCTTATCCCACAGACTGTAATCCAGTTACACTGGACTCCTTACTTTTATACAAACTAAACACTGCAACTCTCAGCTTTGAGCATTTTCTCTGGCAAATTCCCCCCAAATAATAACAATAACAACAAAAACCCAAAACTTATTTGTGCTCTTAAGGAACTCAAAGTTTAATGGGAAGATAACATGCAAACAACTATATACAAACAAGATATCCAGGAAAAATTGAAGATAATCAAAAGAGGGAACACGGTAGCATTAAAGGAGATTAGGAAAGGTATGTATATGTATATACATATGTATATGTACATATACATATACATATATATATATACATATATATATATATATATAATTTGTTGTTGTTGTTCGGTAAGTACCGAACAACTTATGTGACCCCATTTGGGGAATTTTCTTGGCAAAGACAATAAAGTGGTTTAGAATTTTGCTCTCCAGCTCATTATTCTCTAGCTCATATTCTCAAAAATGAGAAACTGAGGCAAACAGGATCAAGTAATTTGCCCAGAGTCATATGACTATATAGGTTGGATTTGAATTCAGAAAAATGAGTCTTCTTGATTCTAAGCCCAGTGCTCTATCTACTGCATAACTAAGCTGCATATAAAAATATTAGCTGTCATTATTATTAATAGTAATCCATCAGTTTCTATCCTTTCATAGGCAAATCTATCCAACTCACAGGAAATAAATGCTTTTTACAGGAAATAAATTGTTTTTGCAGGGCTTTTACCAATTTCTGGGCCTTTTTTTTTTTTTAAACAAACAAGTTGCCCATTCTATACGTAGCTAAGTATAGAGAACTTTTCATCTGTCTACTAATTTACTGACATTTATACCTTTTGAGTTTTTTCCTTAACTAAAGCTGTGGTTAGGTAGTGAGTTTCTTTTAGTTTCTGCCTTATCCAGGATTAATTGTGAATGTTGGGAACCTTTCCATCCTCAGATACTTAAAAACACAAGTCACTCAAATCAGTATCAGCTGGTAAGGCATACTATTGGTGGTATAATTCCTGTTAGACTTGTATATGTGAACTAAGAATGCCACATGGTGATCCCATTGAGATTTTTGTCTTCAGTGTCCCTAACATGGAGTGAGTGGTTGAAATGTTCAGGCAAGGATCTCCTTGAGGGTATTAAGGTGTAACTCTAGATTCCTTGATGCCCAAACTAACATTTCTGTGACCAATGATTTCAAAGTCTATGCCTTAGTCCAAACATCAGCTCTTGCTGGTTTTCCTTTACTCAATCCAACTCTTTCTTCATGTTCTTCTAGGGACATTCTAAAGACATTGATGTCATTAAGATATACCAACACTTTTAGATCATTCCCATATCCAAGTGGTTTTTCTACCAGTCTCTGAAAAGTACCCCTGAGATGTCTCAGGGCATAAAGTAAAATTGGTAAACTCCAAAGGGACTGATGAAACCCTCTTTTCTCTTTTAGCCATAGGAATCTGTTGATAACCATTGTATAAATCCAATACTGGGAATTGCTAGCTTTCTAACAATATTAAACTCTTGGGCTATTGGACTAATCCACTTTGGCAGTCTTGTTCAAACTTTAGTAGTTTTTACCCAGTCATATCTTTCTACTTTTCTTTAGTACTAGCATTAAAAATAATGCATATAGGTTGTTAAACTATATTGGCTTGAGATTTATTCTGAAAAAAAAAAGGAATTTTTCTAGATCATTATTGGAACAGTAAGGAATGAGTGAACTAGATTTTTCGGGTTGCTTCTCTCATGCAACCTTCATCTCACTTACACAGTGAAAAACCAACTCCCTTCTTAATGAGTTTCTGAATGAAATCCTTCAAATCTTCAAATAAGTTCTGGGGAAACATCAAAGTCAAATTTCTTGGGATCCATTTAAGAAATGGAGGATCCCCATAGGAGCAGCTAGGTGATGCAGTGGATAGAGCACCAGCCCTGAAGTCAGGAGGACCTGAGTTCAAATTTGATCTCAGACACTTAACACTTCCTAGCTGTGTGACCCTGGGCAAGTCACTTAACCCCAATTGCCTCAGGGAAAAAAAAAAGAAGATCCCATTCTAAAAAAAAAAAACTACAAAATACACAAAGTATCTGGCAACTGACCTATGTGCTCCAAAGCACACAAAAGACATATAGATTCAAATTACAAAGTACTTCCTAAAGATATAAAGAACAATTTATATAGCAGGAGAAATATTCAGTGCTCATGGCTGGGCCATACTAATATAAAAATGACAATACTTCCGAAGTTAATTTATACCTTTAATACTATATCAATTGAATTATCAAGGACATTTTTAAAGAACTTGATAACAAAATTCTCTGAAAAAAATATAATATCTAGAATGATGAAAAAAAAGAGCCAAAGGGGAAATAGCCCTTCTAAACTTTAAATTATATTATAAAGCAGCAATTATTAGAAACACCTCATATTGGTTTTAAAAAAATAAAGACATATCAATAGAACAGACTAGTCAAGGGAGAATCAGAAACAATAATTCAGTAATCCAATATTTAATAAAGTAGAAACAAATTATCTATATGAAAAATTCTTTATTTGATAAAAACTTCTGGGAAAATTGGAAAGCAGTCCAGAAGAGTTAGGCTTAAACTAATACCTTTTACCATATTCTATTAAATATTCTAAATGAATACAAGACTTTAATAATAATGATTAGATTATAATCTTATACCTCTCTTAGCTATGGGTAGGTGAGATATCCTTAACCAAACAAGAGATAGAAACAATTACAAAAAATAAAATAGATAGCTTTGATTACCTAAAACTGAAAAGCTTCTGCACAAAGTTAGTTTTTAGGATAAAAAGAGAAGTGGTTGAACGGGGAAAATCTTTCTATCAAATTTTCCAATAAGGGCTTGGCAACTAAGACAGACAACTAGTAGAAATTTATAAGATAAAAAAAAAAGAAAATTCCCCATTAGACAAATAAATGGTCGAAGGATATGATCAAACAATTCTAGAAAGAATTGCCAAACAACTACATGAAAGAAAGCTCCAAATCACTAATGATAAAAGAAATGCAAATCAAAACAAGTTTAGAAGTTTCACCTTACAACCTGCAAATTGGCAAAGATGGCAAAACATGTTAATACTCTGTGCTGGAGGTATTGTATTGATGGAGCTATGAAATAGGTATAAAAATGGTATAACCATTTTGGAAAGTAATTTAAAAAACAAATCAGAATTAGAAATATAAAGTGATTAAAATGTCCATATCTTTTGACCCAGAGACTCCATTACTGGGCTTATCCTCCAAGGAACCCAACTTCATTGATAAGAAGAAAGTTTTATAACTTTTTGGGGTAAACTAAAAATTGGAAACAATGTAGATGACCATTTATTTGGGGAATAGCTAAACCAACTATGAAACATGAATATAAAGGATTATCACTGTGCTATAAGAAATGATGTGTGTAATGAATACAGAGGATAGAAAGATCTATACAACTGATGCAGAGTGAAGTAAACAGAGCCAAGAAAACCATATACATAGTGACTATAGCAATGTCAATGGAAAGCATAACCACATAACAAAAAATCTAAAGTGAATGTAACAAAATTATAAAAATCAAATAAGTTTCAAGTGAGGAGATATGAAAAGATACCCCCAACCTATGTTTCCATATAGTATTACACATTGCACATGTTTTCAGATTTTTTTTTCAATATATCAATCAGTTGTACTGATTTTTTAAAAATTCTTTAAAATGTTATTTGTAATTTGGGATGGCTCTCTGGAAGGGGAATGGGAAAGATAGTGGGGGATAATTATGATGACATAAGAAACAGAATACAGCAATAAAAAACTTTTTAAAAGAGAGATAAATATCCCAGCTAGTGCTCTTATAATGTTCACGGTCAGCACTTATCCGTTTTCCTTTCAATCTTTGCACAGATTATCTGGACAGCTAAGGAGTACTTAAGTATTGAGTGCTAGCAAACTGTTTATGTTATCCATTATCTTGAACAGACTGGAATTGGTTCTAATTACTGCTGACACTCTTTTAAAAAATGGCAGATTTGAATATACTAGAGCCAAGGTGCCTATTTTACCATCATTTTCCCTGGGAAATTCAAGCTCACTTTGATATATGCCAAATATGGGAATATTTTGTTACTCACTATTTCAAATTCAAGCTGATTCAAAAGCGTGAAAGTATTTTTTTCTCAGATGTCTCTCACACAATGACTGGAATACAATGGTTCCTTCTGCTTCACTATCAAAGACAAGCAAGCAGTGCAGTCTACTTTTCAGTCTTCACTGTACACCCTGTGTGGGGTCTCATAAATCCAGATGGAATAGATCCATGGGGAATAGATGATGTCATGTTTACTATTTTCAGTATCTGGGGTGACATCATTCCTATCTCCTTTTCCCTATGCTAGTCTTCTAGGAAGAAAGCTAGCAAACATTGATTTAATGCCTATTGTGTGCCAGACATTGTGTTAAGCACTTTCCATGTGTTATCTCATTTGCCCCTCAAAATAGCTTTATAAGAGAGTACTATTGTGATTCTTATTTTACTGTTGAGGAAACTGAGACAGAGGTTAGGTGACTTGCCCATCAGGACCCTGATGATGAGTGTCTGAGGCCATATTTGAACCTGGGTTTTCCAGACCCCAAGTTCAGCACTCTATCCACTTCACCACCTAGCTGCTTGTAGACCTCAGATTCTGAAGCACCAACACTGATTTAACTCATAAGCACATGCAACTGCAACCAGGGTCATTTCCACTCATCCAGATCTACATCTTGCCACTGGACCCAGAGGGAAGAGAAAGTAAGCCTGGTGGTTTTATTCAGCCCACCTTTACTTAAGTCCAATTCACTTGTATATCATGGATCCATAACCCTGATGTATGGTCCTCTTCGAGAAGGAAGGACCAATAACAACATTCGGTTGATGTATGATTATCTTTGTTGTTGTTCAACAATTTCAGTTGTGTCCAACTCTTCATGACCCCATTTGAGGTTTTTTTTTTTAACAAAGATACTGGAGTGGCTTGCCTTTTCCAGCTCATTTTACAGATGAGGAAACTGAGGTAAGCAGAGTTAGGTGACTTGCCCAAGATAATATGCATCTGGGGTTAGATTTGAACTCTGGAAGATAAGTTTTTCTGACTCCAGGATTGTCACTTTATCCCCTGCACCACCTTGATACTCCCTTAACTATTTTTAGAATTGGAACAAAAGATGTCTGTCCTAGTTTTCTCAATGATGATGGTATTTGTGTGTCAATCTGTTATAGTCTCCATTCTTGAATTCCTTTATTTTCCCAAAAGAACAGGCTATTTATCCCACCAGATTTTCTGTGAGTTTCTTCAAGTTTTCACCTGCAAGATAGCTCCTGTGTTTAGTTTCTTGGGGCCCACACATTAGAACATGACCTCAGGTCATTGGGGTTGAATTTTTCTGATATAGGCCATCTCATGGATGACATTCCAATTGCCCAAATGGTTTCACATGGTCCATTAATTTATCACACCAATGATCATTTCATTGCCATAGGAATCTTAAGATCCTGTATTCTTTTGACTTTTTGCTTCACTTTCATCATTTCTTTCCTTTCAAATGATTCTACTCCTCTCACTACCAGTCTTGATAAGTGTTTGTCCACTCATAATACAAATTTGGATGGCAAATCCTAATTTGTACTGAATGGTATTTCCAGACTCAGTAAATGCAAACTCAGCTGTTGGGCCAGGGCTATAGAACCTCTTGAGATTTAGTAAACATTCCAAATATGTGAGTCCAGTGTTTCTTTTTCTTAGACCCTGAAGGCATGCAAATGTGGGGCCTCTGATACTTCCCATCAAGCAATTTATCTTGTCTCCTTTTTGATCGTTGGAAGCTCATTAGTAGTTCTGCTGAACATATGGCCCAGACCTCTCCTGAGCTTTCCCCAGGAGAGCCAACATTCTTCCCTGAGAAAGTTCCTCTTGGACTCCAATACTGTTGTCTTTAATGAGGTATGCCTGCTAACATATGAAGTTTCTCCATACAATCCAGATTTAGCTGTTCCTTATATAGACACAGGTAGATAGATTATCACTTTCAGCCATAGGAGACCTAGCTTTGGCCCTTTCTACAAGAAGTACTCCTCTGTATGGCTTAGGGGAATTAGTCTTTTTTATAAGGATAGGTAAAGTTTTCATTTCTGACAAAGAGAATATGAACTCAGTCTCACCTACAGACAAGGTGTCAGATTTTAATGACAAGAATCTTTCCTTAACTTGGCTCTTTTCAAAGGTGATTCAAGGCAGTTTTAAGAGACTTGGGATGAAAAGTACCATCCACATCCAGAGAAAGCACTATGGAAACTGAATGGGGATCAAAGTATAGTATTATTTTTACCTTTTGTTGTTGTCGTCATTTGCTTGTTTTTTTTTTTTTTCTTTCTCATGGTTTTTTCCCCTTTTGATCTGATTTTTTTTTTTGCACAGCATGACTAATACAGAAGTATATTTAGAAAAATTGCTCATTTAACCTATAGAGAATTCCTTGCTGTCTTGGGGAGGAGTACAAGGGAGGGAGAAAAAAATCAATCTCCATAGTTCTTCTCTTCATGGATACATATGGCATTTTCCATCTCAAATTTATTAGAATTGTCTTAGATCACCACATTGCTGAGAAGAGCTATTCTTCAACTTTATATTATAGTTGATCATCACATATTCTTGCTGTTATTGTGGACAATGTTTTCCTGGTTCTGCTCATTTCACTTAGCATCAGTTCATGTAAGTCTCTCTGTGCCTTTCTGAAATCAGCCTGCCAATCATTTCTTATAGAACAAAAATATTCCATAACATTCACATACCATAACTTATTCAGCCATTCCCCAACTAATGGACATCCACTTAATTTCTAGTTCCTTGCCACTACAAGCATTTTTGTACATGTGGGTCCTTTTCCCTTTTTATGATCTCTTTGGGATATAGACCCAATAAAGACACTGATGGATCAAAGGGTATGCACAGCATGCAGATCTAATTCTGAACCTCAGCTACCAAGTGTGAAACATAATTAACCATTCAGCATCATTCCATAATAATGTTGTAAAAGCCATGGTCTAAGCAAGAAACAGTTGAGCAAATATACAAATTAACAATAGCAGCAGCAGTGGTGTACCCACTGTTAGACATTCTGTTAGAGTGACCCAAGTAGTACCATGAAATAAACCTTTCATATGCAAATGCAACAGGAATGTAACAGAATAGGTGTAATGGAAGGAACTACACAGAAAGGCTGAAAAATCCAATGTAAAACAAAAATAACAGTTTAACAAAAAAAAAAAAACCATAAATAGAGAATTTTGAAAACAACCAAACTGAAAACTCCAATGAGAGAAAAAGAAAAAAAAATAGACCTGTGGAATTAGATCTGTGATTTTTCATTATTAGAAGGAATTCCCAGGGAGCAAACTCCCTTTATTAACTATATATGGACATTACAATTTTTAATCTTAGAGAATTGTCCCTAGAACACTAAGAAAGTTGGAGCACACAGATAGGACATCTTCCTGACTGCAAAGTGAGCTTTCCAATCACTCACTAAACCATGCTGCTTCTCAGGAGATATACATGAAAATCAACGTGTACTTTATCAAAAGGAAAGAGAATTACATTTCAAAATTATAAAATTCACAGATAATAAAATTTCCATGTAATAGTAAAACACCACTCAGCTAAATTAAACTCTATGCTCAAATTCAAGAAATTATTAGAATAAAAAGGAAAACAAAATAATTATTAAAATATATAAATAAAATACAAAATTAAGAAATAAAGACAAGAAATAAAAATTGAAAATATATAACGCAAGTATCTTCTATACTAATTGTAGTAATGTTGGGAACTTTTGTTTTCCAATTTTTTTTTTGTATGTAGATTATAAACTCCTTAGAGCAAGCACATTCCCAGTTCTTAGAGCAATGTCCAGCACCTGTTGGTGTTTAATAAATTTTTAAGCAGAAACTTCTGCTTAAAAGAAGGAAGAATTAAAATAACATTTAAATTTTCAGAGTAGAGGAAAGTTTTCTGATTTAAAAAAAATTATAATAACAAAACAACCAGGACAAGCCTACATATCTAAAAGTGGTTGAGGGTTGAAGGTGGAAAACTCTTTTCTTTTCCCTCTCTCTGCCCTCTTTCCCCTCCCTCAGTTGAATAGAGTCCCCTTTTCCCACTGCTCTCTTGCAGTATCTCTATGGATGTGACTTTTCCTTAGTTGCTGCCCTCAGAATGGGAGAGAGGAAGCAGGAGGCTCTTTAACCTGTGAGGGAAGAACAGAGACATTTGAGACCCCCATGGCAATGGCTTCTGAGGGAAGTGGTTCATACTCTTTTGCTATGAAGTCTCTTTTCTCTTAATACCACTGATTAGCTATTATGCCTGGGGAGGTCCAGATTCACATATGCTTTTCCTTTCCCTGCTTTTGAGGAAAAGAGTTATCAGTAACTCTTTGATTCATGTTGAGCCCCCCAGCCAAAACACTCTGGTAATTTGGAAAGAAAATTTTCTTCTTTCTGTGTCCCAAAATGTAACTCTTCATTTCATGACTTCCTTTAAATCACACACACAGCTCCTATATATATGGAGCAATATCTTAGAGAAACTAGTTTCTATTTGAAAATACTCGACCAATATATTTTTAATTAATATTAAACAAATTGTTTTAAAAAAAACAATAGGAACTATGCTCAATAAGAAAACTATCATAGAGGAGATAGGAATATGGGTTTCATCACTGTGGTTTACAGCTGACAGGTAGCAACTGTAGTTTGCTCTCATTATTCTCTCGCCCTCTCCCTGTCTTGCTTTCTGTCTCTGTCTCTCTATCTCTGTATCTGTAGCTGTATGTCTCTTCTTGTTCTTGTTCTTTTTGTTGTTGTTCCTCTTCTTTTTCTTTCTCCTCCTCCTCCTCCTTCTTGTCCTTATTCTTCTTGTTCTTCTTTTGTTCTTTCTTTTCCTCCTCCTCCTCCTCCTCCTTCTTCTTCTTTTCCTTTTCTTCCTCTTCTTCCTTTTCCTCCTTGTTCTTGTTCTTTTTCTTCTACCTCCCTCCTTCTCTTTGTGTCCATCTCTCTCTCTCTTCCTCCTTCTTTCTCTCCCCCCTCTCTGTCTCTGTGTCTGTGTCTCTGTCTGTCTGTCTCTCTCGATCTCTCTCTTCCCTCTCTTCCCCCTTCTAATTTATACCAATGACCACAGTTCACAACACTGTGAGGCAGGCAGCTGGCTCATTGGACCTCAATCTCTCTCAGCACACCAACACTAAGAAGTCTCATTCTACCTCTCGAATTTTGTCCCCTTCTCACCTTTCTAAAGAGTTTCCCTTCCTCCTTGATTTCAAATATAGTCACAGTATCCCTAACTCCTAGGGGTTAGAGAGGAGAGCTATCCAAATTTTCTGTCTACTCAAAAACATTCTGTCTGGTGATCCAGTGCATAAATATTTCATAAAACAAATATGCTGCTGCTGATGCTATGAAGAAGTTACAACAGGAAAATCTACTTGAAAGAGGACTATAGTAGAACAAGTCTCTTGGATAGTTATTGGCTCCCATCTTACACCATGTAAAAGAGACCTTATGAGCCTGTGCTGAATACTTGGTTGAAACAATTCCTCATGAAGAAACCTGCTTTTAGGAAAGCTGTAATAATGAGAAATACCTTGGAGAAACTTTAGAACGTGCATGGACATCCTGTAACTGGTTCTGATCTGTTAACTACGTGGTGAATGGCAGACTCTTTGATTGACTGAATTTGTGAAATGGGAACTGGAGGCATCTTCAATAGACTAGTCAGTCTTGGCTTCTCTTCTCTTGGATGACCTCTTATCTCTCAGTTTGACTTCAGCTATTCAGATTTCTACTAAATGATGTCCAATGAGAGGTAATGCTATTGGGAGAGAGGCAGCTGGATAAGAGTTGGGACCTGGAGTCGGGAAGGTCAGAACTCAAATTTGACCACAAATACTTATTGGCTGTGCCATCCTGGGCAAATCATTTAACTTCGGTTTCTTCAACTATAAAATGGGGATAATAGGAGAGAATTCTGAGAAGATGGCAAAATAAGTCAGAAAATTCCAAGCTCTCTAGATTTTCTCCACAAATAAGATAAAATAGTACCTTGGGGCAAATATAGAGCAGCAAAATTAAACAAGAGTTGGGGCAGAACAATGGTCCTCCTGAGAGAAGATTCAAAGAAAGATCTTAGACAGAGATTTATCCTGTGTAAATTATAAACACCTTCAGGCTAGCTCTGCTGAAACAGCAAGCTGCAGTAAGCCCTGGGGCTGTGTGGTTAGGAGGTAGCCTGGGTCCTAGCCACAGCAATTTTCATCTCCTGGATAGTGTGGGGAGTAGGTGTTGAGGGGAGGAAGGGGGTAGAAGATTGAGAGGATCTTTGCTGATGAGGGATACCAGGCTCAGCTTTGTTGCCAAGATATAGCCCAGGGATGAGAAGGAACCAATACATGCCTTGCCAGAGGCACTATCCCTTACACTCCAGGACTAGAAGTGATTACAATAACAAGCTACTGT
Source organism: Myrmecobius fasciatus (assembly GCA_023553655.1). Lineage (NCBI taxonomy): Eukaryota > Metazoa > Chordata > Mammalia > Dasyuromorphia > Myrmecobiidae > Myrmecobius > Myrmecobius fasciatus. The sequence goes on along the minus strand of JAJPUD010000389.1, from coordinate 214,425 downwards.
AATTTTTTTTAAGATTAGGCAAAAGGAAAAGAACCAAGTCATAGAAAGTTACTTTGGAAATAGAGAAGACCAGGGTTCATCTTCAGAGGAAAATACTGAAGCAAAAAAAAAAATCTCTTCTATTCTAAAGAATAATATCAAATAGTCATCTGTCCAGAAAGAATTAACAGAAAAGCTTAAAAAAAAACAAAATGAGAGAGATTGATGAAAAACTTAAAAGGCAATCCAAAAAAACCAAGAAGATTATGTTAATTCACCCAACTGGAAAAGAAAATTCAGAATCTTGATGAAGAGAATGATTCCTTGAAAATTAGAATTAGTCAAGAAGAAGCCAGTAAAGTTATGAGACCAAGAAATAATAAAACAAAATTTAAAAAATGAAAAAATAGAAGAGAATGTGAAATATCTCATAAGAAAAATAACTAATCTGGAGAACATATCAAGGAAAGAAAACATAAGAATAATCAGACTACCTGAAAGCTATGGTCAAAAAGAGAATCTTGATATAAAACAATACAAAGATTAATTAAAAATAATTATCCTAATGTTTTAGAACAAAAGGGGAAGGTAAAAGTAAAAAAAAATCCCTCAACCATCACCTAAAGAAATCTAAAGAAAACCTATAGGAAAATTATAGCCAAATTCCAAAACTCCCAGGTCAAGTAGAAAATATTGTGAGCAACAAGAAAAAAATTAAAATATGGGAGAGCTGCAATTAGAACTATGCAAGACCTAGCAGTAGTTACACTAAAAGACTGCTTGTCTTAGAACAGCATATATTGAAGAGCAAAAGATCTAGGGCTGCTGCTGAAAATAGCATACCCAGCAAAATTAAGCATTATCCTGAACCAAAAAAAAGGGAATGTTTAATGAATTGCCACATTTTCAGAATTTTGTTGCAAAAAGACATGAACTTAATAGAAAATTTGATATATGAGATTTAAGAGAAATATAAGGTAAAATCAAAGACTGGACTCAGTAAGGAAAACAGTTTATGTTTTATACATGGAAATGTAAGCCATATGTTTAAGATTGTCATTAGTATTTTAATATTGTTTTAGACTATTTAGAATAACTAGACAGTATAAGATTGCAATATTGCTGTGGTATGGGAAGTAATGAGTTGGTGGATTTAGAAAATATATGGAAAGACTTGGACTTACAAAAGAAGAAGCTATCCACTTTCAAAGAAATAGAAGACAAGTGGAAAGAAATGTAGTACAATCTTAATAATGCATATAAATGTTTATGTGTATTTGATTATAGGTATCTATATATGTGTATGTATGTGCATGTACACATATTTATATATATATATATACATATGTGCATATATGTGTGTGTGTATATTTGTATGGATGTGTGTATCCACACTTGAGAAGAATTATAGAAGGCTACAATTAGCCTTCTTGGTGGGGGGAAGGGGAAAACAAAGTAAAAAGTGTACCATAGCAGAGGGCAAAAGAAAACCTACAAGGAAACAAAGGAAAGATAGACAGCTGTAAACACAATATGTACTGTGTATTATATAGGCTTTCTTGAAATGGAAACTTATTGCTCTATCTTTTGAATCCTCTCTTATGTTCTGCTGTGTATATGGCAATAGCTTATGCATTTTTCTATTTTGTATTTTTTTAAAGAAATTTTAAAAATGGGGATAATAACAGCAGCCACCTCCCAGACTTGTGGAAATCAAGTAAGATAATATTTCTTAGCACAGTATCTGGCACATAGTAGGTGCTGTATAAATGCTTATTCTTTTCTTCTTCCCTCCTTCTTCATCCTAGATTGATATATTGTTCTTGTAGATTCAGGCCTCGGTTTTTTGACTTCTCTTGTATTTGTTATTTTGTTTCAAGTAAAGGAACTGGAAACTCAGTTCAGTTGTTTTTTAGTTGTTAACTCCACCTAGAACTCTGAGAGAGAAATGTAGCAAACAGATTCTGACATAAGTGAGTCCAGATAATGGCAGTACCAGACTCCAGGTCACCTGTCCTTGAAGACAAGGTCAATTTTGTGTTTCTTTGGATTCCAGGGCAGTAATCATCCAGGCCAGTGATCTCTGCTTGGAAGATTTTACAGGCCACTTGGGGCTGAGTCCTGTAGACAGGGGCAACATCTTTCAAACTTTGCAGTCTAACCATTTGATAACATGGGACAGCTAGGTGGCTCAGTAGATAGAACACTAGGTCTGGAGTCGACATCTTCCTGAGTTCAAATCCAGCCTCAGACACTTACTAACTGATTCTGGCTGAATTATTTCACCCTGTTTGCCTCAGTTTGCTCATCATAAAATGAGCTGGAGAAAGAAATGGCAAACTACTCCAATGTCTTTGCCAAGAAAACCTCAAATGGGGTTATAAGGAGTTGGACATGACTGAAAAACAACTAAACAACATTTAATAACAATTCATCCTGTGCTTAGGGAATAAAATTCTTTCTTTCATTAGTAAAATGATGGCAGAGACCATCTCACAATTATATTTCTGTATCTCCCAGTGCCTGGTACTTTTAAAGGAGGTCCTTAAAATGCTTATATATTGATAATAGATTATCCTTATTTGGTCAAGACCCAATCTCAGCTTCCTGAATTCCTGCAAGTAGGACCTGACCAGGCAATGGGGACAATGTAGACAGAGGTCATAGACATCCTTAAAGTTGATACTCCCAGTCATCATCCCTACTCCTTCCAACCAAACCACTACTTGCTATTACCCTTAAATGATGTTCCATTTCCTGCCTCCACAAATTTTCATAGCACCTCATGTCTGGCATATCCTCCCTTTTTACCACCCCACCTTTTTACCACCATTTTTACCACCATCTTAGAATCTCTAGATCCCTTTAAAGCTCAAATCAAATATTTGCTACACAAAACCACATCCTATATTTTCCCAATTATACATGTCCCCAATTATTGTTTCCTCCTTTCCCTAAATTGTATATACTTTGTATATTAGTGATCTTGGTGGCAGAATGGTGCATCATGGAAAGGAGGGAGGAAGGGAATAAGCATTTATATGTGTCTACTATATTCTAGGTACTGTGCTAAGTGCTTTATAAGTATTGTTTCATTTGATCCTCATAAGAACATTAAGAGATAGGTACTATGATGATTCTCTTTAGAATTGAGGAAACTGAGTCAAAAAGAAGTTAAATCATATGGTTAGTAAATGTCTGAGACAAAATTTGAACTTGGATCTTCTTGACTCCAGGTCCAGCATTCTATCTTTGCCTCAAAGAACCCTGTGTTTGGAGATAGAGAACTAGGTAATCCTAGCTGTATCACTAATTACCTGTGTCATCTCAGGCAAGTCACTTAACCTTGATGCATACTAGTTTCCTCATCTGTAAAATCTGGGGGTTAGATTAGATTTTATGACCTCTAGGATTCCTTCCTAAATCTATAACCCTGTGTCTCTACTTCAATACCAATAGCCTTCTCACTCTGAAGATACCTCCATACCTCAGCCCATTGTCTGATGTATGAGTTCTTGTACAGAACTCTATTTCATGAACTACCCAGACCATCCATGTTCATTTTTTCCAGATCAACTCCTGACTCTCAACACTTTTATACCTTGTCGAGACAAGTACCTCCCCTCTACTGCCTTCTCACTCTATTTTCATATATAATCCTTCTTCCTTCAAATGGAAGCTCCTTGAATGGACTATTTTTTCTTTTTCTTATATTTGTATACTCTGTTCAGTGTTTGGCACATAGAAAGTACATTTTTTTCTATCTATGTTGCACCCCTTTGCATTTCAATTGTGTGGTTCCATGGATAATACTGCCCATGAGGTTTTCTTGGCAAAGATACTGGAATGATTTGCCATTTCCTTCTCCAGTGGATTAAGACAAATAGGGTCTCAATTCTGATGGACATAGCTCTCTTCAACAATGAAATGCTTCAAACTACTTCCATTTGGTCAGTGAAGAAAGCCATATACACCCAGAGAAAGGGATATGAAATGTGGACCACAACATAACATTTTCATGCCCTCTATGGATGTTTGCTTGCATTGCGTTTCCTTTCTCAGATTTTTTTTCTTGTAGACACGATATTTCTTGCACAGCAAGATAAGTATGGAAATATGAATACATAAGTAACATGTAGTGGACTTCCTGCCATCTAGGGGAGGGGTGGGGATTAGGGGGGGAAATTTGTAACAGAAAGCTTTGTAAGGGTCATTGTTGAAGAATTACCCATACATATGTTTTGCAATTAAAAAGCTTTAATAAAATGCATTTAAAAAAAAAAAAAGACAAATAGGGTCTTGCCCAGGGTCAAAAGCTAGTATCTGAGACTGAATTTGAACTCAGATCTTCTGAATACTCACTACTTCCTGTGTACAGGCTCAGTACTCTATCCACTGAATCACCTAGCTTCCTCCATGTACCTCCTTATCAGTAGAACTCAAACTTCATAAAGACATATCTCATTTTTGGTTTTTTGTATCCATAGTACCTATCACAGTACCATGTATTATAGTAGTGGGTATTTAATAAATTATTGTGAATGGAACTGAATTCCCAGATGAAGAGGAAGTTGAACTGAGCATTAGAAGATGGGCTGAGTTCATTTTGACAGAGAGAAGGCAAGAAAGGCTCCCAGGCAAGAGGAATGGCATGTCCAAAATTCTGGAATGAGGAATGCACACATTGTGTTCAGAGGACAGAAGTAGACCATTTCTAGCTGTCTCAGAGGATTTGTGGGGCAGAGAGAAGGTTGTAAAGTTAGGGAAAGAAATTGCTTACAAAGGGTCACAAATGTCAGGTTAAGGAGAGTGGACTTTAGGGGCAACAGGGAGCTTCTCTTTTAAGGAGATAGAAGGAAGGACCATGATATGATTAAAGCAATACAAACCCAATTCCTTCTCAGTACCAACTGATCCAAAAAAATTAGGAATATAGGGCAGCTAGGTGGCACAGTGGATAGAGCACCAGCCCTGAAGTCAGGAGAACCTGAGTTGAAATAGCTGTGTGACACTGAGCAAGTCACTTAAACCTATTTGTTTCAGTTTCTTCATTTATAAAATAAACTGGAGAAGGAAATGGAAATGACTTTCCATGGCCCCATTTGGGGTTTTCTTGGCAAAGATACTAGAGTGGTTTGCCATTTCCTTCTCCAGCTCATTTTACAGATAAGGAAACTGAGGCAAACAGGATTAAGTGACTTGCCCAGGGTCAAGCAGCTAACAAGTGTCTGAAGTCAAATTTGAACTCAGGTATTCCTGACTCCAAAATTCTAAACAGCGCGCCATCTAACTTGCCAATAACAATGTTATCTCATCCATACAAGATAGATACAGTATAAATGGGAGGCAGTCTAGAAGGGAAGACTGTGGCAATGAGGGGGAATGGAAAAAGCCTTTTGCAGATGATTGAACTTGAGCTGATCTCCAAGAAAGCTAGGAAAACTAAGAGGTAGAAATGAACAGAAAGAACATTCCAGGCATGGGAAGGAGTCAGTGAAAATGCTAGTGCTAGGTTGGTACAGTAAGCTCTGCATCTCTGGATCAGAAGTACATGGAAGGAAATAAAGACAAGAAGACTGGAAAGGTAAAAAGAGGCTAGGTCATGAAGAGCTCTAAAAGGCAAAGAGAAATTTCTATTTCTTCCTGGGGTTTATTGAGTAGGGAGGGAACCCTCACTCTCATTATACTACTTCTCTATCTATATTGATTGATTTCTCCGATGCCATCCACCCTTTACAACCCCCTTGCTGTATAATTCTTCATTTGCAATATTTTTTTAAAATCAGTAAAAATGTTTTCTAAAAAATAATAACTTTCTTTTCTCTCCTCCCTCCCCCCTTTCTCTGTCTGTCTCTCTCTGTCTCTGTCTCTCTCGATCTCTCTCCTTGTTCTCTGTCCTGTTTCTGTCCTATCTGTCTTTCTCTGTTTCTCTCTGTCTTTCTCTGTGTGTGTCTCTGTCTCTCTCTGTCTCTCTGTCTTTCTCTGTGGATGTTTCTGTCTCTCTGCGTCTGTCGTCTCTTTCTTTCAGGCACACACACATTTTTTTTTTGCAGAGGGAGAAGTCTATATTCTGTCAAAACCATTTAATATATTTGTTTTACTAAACTGTTTTCTTCTTTCTCTCTTTTAGTTCTTTGTTTCTAAAGATGTTATACAGGGGAAACAGAGGGAAATGAAGGATATATTTATAAATGAAGGCAATGTAAAGATAAAATTTATTTTTAAAAACTCTTTTCAAGATTCAGGAGATATTTTCAGTTCACCCAGATTTAAGGTTTTTAAAAAGTGTGATATAATTCAAATATACCAAATGTCACTGATATAACCATTAACTATTTTGTCTTCCATATGAGTAAATTTAATTTTGTTCTTCTTTCCTTCTTCCTTCCCCCAAAATATATGTAGAGGGGAAAAAACTCACAGGGACTTATAGATTTGAAGAAGGAAGCTGAACAGGCTCTGTCAAAAGGGATAACTTGCCTTGGGCCACAAAGTTAGCAGAGACAAAGTGTTCCCAGGCTGGTGGAATGTTGTAGAATCTTGCAGTATTACTTATGCTCAAAATGACCAGAGCAGATGTCAAAAGCATGCTTTCATTTTGCCTTTTCTGAATTCTCACCAAGGTGTATGCCATATTGGGACAAGTAAAATTTCATGAATAATTGGTCCCCTGCTGTCACTTCAACCCTCCCTGGGATAAAGACAGGGGATATGGGTTATTTACCATGATACAGATGAGGGCCCAACAGCCTGTGGCAACTCCATTTGTATCTTTCCCCTAGCCTTCTCATCTACAGAACATGGATTCCTTCCAGGAGTACAGATAGAAGAATGAGGTCCCATTCAAGGTTGGCCCAAGGTTATTCTCTATGGATAAGGCCAAGGGAAGGAGGGTGAGACATAATTCCAACTAGAAGGTGTCTGATTGAAGGTCAGCCAGGCATTTGTGGGCCAGCATTCAAAAAGAACCTCAGCTCCTTTCTTTCTTTTCTTTTAAAAAAAACCAAACCACATTAATTTTGACAAGCAATTGCACAGGGGTAGAGAGTAGGTGGGAAGAATTCAATGAACATTAAACTAAATGATTTATATCTCTCTGGATAGTCTTCTGATCTTTGTTAGTGGGCATGCATGTGACTTAACATGATTCAGTAGATACATATTATGTTCTGCCTTTTTTTTCCTTAACCTTATTTTATGTTCTTATTTCCAAGTATTAACACAGTCTACATATTTCTCATTTTTCCTGGTGATAGTGTATCCTATTGTGTTGATAGAAGAGCTCACATTCACACTGTGCCTTTAGAGTTTTTACAAAATTATCTCTTTCTTATGTCTTTTGTTTTTATATCACATTCATTTCCAATTATATCCCCACCCACCCACCCAGCAATCCATCCTTTGTAAACAAAGATTAAGAAAGACAAAAAAAAAAAAAAAAGTTGATCAAAACCAACTAACATACCACTCTCATAGCTCCCCTAACTCTGGAAGTTCATTTTCTCAGTTCTTCTCTAGGACCAAGCTCAGTCATTATAATTGCAAAATATCCAGTTACTTTTCTTTTTTTGGTTCTTTTTATTTATTTGCTGTAGTAATCACATATGTATTTTTCTGAGTTCTGTTTATGTCCCTCTGCAACAGTTCAAATAAGTCTTCCCATGTTTCTCTGAATTCTTTATATAGCACAAAAAATGAGTCATTCAAGTCCCACAATTTGTTTAGGCATTCTTCAATCAATGAATATCAACCTTGTTTCAAATTCTTTGTTCCCATGAAAATGACTGCTAGGAATATTTTAGTATATATGAAACTTTTCTTTCTGTCTCTAACCTTTTTGAGATGTATGTCTAGCAGTAGAATCTTCAGATCAAAGAGTATAGATTTCTTTAGCCAGCTTTAAAAAAAGAACAATTCCAAATTACTTTTTAGTATAATTGGATCTTTTCACAGCTCCAACAAAAATATATTACCAATTCTCATAGTTTTAGTTGGAAACTTAGAATTGTTTTGATCTTCATTTTCTCTTATTATTAGTGATTCAGGAATAACCTTTCATATGGTTGATAATAGTTTGCAATTCTCATTTGTAAACTTTATTCTCATCCCTTAATCAATTATCCATGGAGGTCTTACATATTTGTGTTAATTAGCTACATATTTTTGTTATCAGACCATTCTTAGAGATATTTGATGTAAAGATTTTCCCAAATCAATAATTTCCTTTCTTATCCTTGTTGAATTGATTTTCTTTGTGTTAAATCTTTTCAATTTATCAATTAAATTATCAATTAACCAGGTTATATATTTTATCTGTTGTGATTTCCACTATTCCTTTTTGATGAATAATTCTTCCTCTATTCATAGTTTTGAAAAGTTCCTAATATTTTTTTTCTAATCTTTATTTGGTGTGATCTTTTATAAATAGAATATTTACCATTTTAAACTTATTATGATAGATTAATCTAGTTTCTTCCTAACTACTCCCCAATGCTTTAAGATTTATAGTGTTCTAGAAGTAATCTTTCATGTGATCTTCACTTGGTGGGATAGGTAGTGGAAACATTATTATCTTCATTTTGTAGTTGAAGAAAATTGAGCCTCAGAGAAGTGAAATGAATTGTCTATAGGTCACATAACTAGAAATAGCACTGTGAGTTTTTCTGTCTTCATATCTAATCCAATTAATTGTGCATTTATTAAGCATTTTCTATAATACAAGGCACCAATGCTGATCACTGGGGCTTCAAAGTCCCAAAGAAAAAATAGTCCTTATGTTATAGGAAATTACATTCTACTAGCATGCTAGAACAAAATGTAAAGATAATTAATATATGTGATAATTTGAGGGGCCAGGAGAACATTAAATCCATTCTTTCTACTAGTTTGGTTGAATTTTATTTCCCTGTTCATTTCCACTAATTTTAAAGATATCTCAGAACTCCTCAAATTTGGTAGGTTTTGAATAGCTTTTTAGGGTCGGGATATACCCAAGAAGGATCAAATCCCCAAGTGCTTTCTTTTAGCTGGTATTTATCCAGAAGAATTTCCTTGTGCTCTTCAATATTTTTATCAATGAGTTGGTTAAGGGTAACAGGAGGCATGATTGATTGTTCAAATTTCAGAAGACATGAAGCTAGGAGATTCAGCTAACATGTTGGATGATAGATGATCTTTAATCTCAATCTAATAGATATTTTGGGGGGGAGGAAAAGTAATGGATATGTGATTTCATAAATGTCATGTAAAAAGTTTCTGTTGAGGAAACTTTATATAATTCAGCAACATATACACATATATAAATATATATGTCTATGTAAGCTATATACAACATATTTATATATAAACATATGGATGATACTGTGCATATGTATGTATCTATCTATCTATATGTAGGTAATACTCTGTGTATGTGTATGTATATACACGGAATTTCTAAACTTATATAGAAACCTATAGAGAAGTGTTTAAGATACTAATGGAATTAGTTGACTTTCCCATAGCATTAGGTGATATGTGACCAAAATGTTTTAAAGTCATGAAATTTGAACTCAAGCCCTCTTTTGACTTGGAGATCTTCCCTCTCTCCACTATACCATACTTTCTTTCAAAAAGAAATTTTAAAACGACAAAGTTAAGTTCTACATTTGGGTTCCAAAATCAACTTTGCAAAAACAGGATGAAGAGAAATATATGTCTAGACAGCAGTCCATGTCCAAGAGAGGGGGAGGGAATATCTAGAGAACAAAATAATATAAAAATCCTTTTTTATATTTCTTTTCTATTTCTATTTTTTGGAGAATTAAAGGCCCTGACCTTCAATGGAAGAATTATGAGAAAATAGAAGAGTAGGAACAATATTATAAAATAGCAGTCACCAAAACTCTTTGGTACTAGTTTAGAAAAACAAAAAACAAACAGAAAAGAAGATCAGTGAAACAGACTAGCAACAAATAGAAGCAATTGAAAACCATAGCCCTGTGTTTGCTAAATTCAGGAACATAAATTACTAGTGGAAGTATTGACTTTTTTTTAAACAAGAACTTCTGGGAAAACTAGAAAAAAGTCTGGCAGAAATTAAATTTAAGGCAAAATTTTACACCAGATACCACAATAAACTTAAAACGGATCCTAGATTTTAAGCTGGAAAGGACAGAGGCCATTAAGTTCAATCCAAGAAATTTTGGCACTGTCACTATAAGTCACTACTTTCCCAGGGTGACAAAGCTAGTAAATGTTTGGAAAGGATTTGGATTCATGTCTTCTTGAAGCAAAATCCACTGCTCCAATCACTACAACACATAGTAAACTGAATATAAAAGGATATACATATATACTATAAAAATTTTGTAGAGATTCTACGTCAAGCTTTCATAACTAAGGTTAGTGGGAAAATTCTTTACTAAACAAGAAATAAAGTAGATGATACAATGTAATCAATCAAATAACAAGCATTTGTTAAGCCCTCCCCCACTATATCCTAATATAAGTATTGTGCTAGATGCTGGAGATACAAATGAACAGAAGGAAACAATCCCTACTGTCCGGGAGCTTACATTGCACAAGAAGAAACAAAGTGAATACATATTAAGGATCATGTCCCATGAGCATCGCTAGCTAGATAGGACACTTTCCAGAATCCACCATCATTGACATTGTGGGACTGGACTTTCTTGGTCTATTTTGTGCAGACTTCTTGGAGAAATTTCAGAAGGGAAATAAACTGGTTTGAAAGCCAGAGTTCAGAATTTATCCTCCATCCAGGCACTTTTAGCTGTCTCTAGATATGTGCTCCTCTGGTCTGCCCTTTTGTTATTGATGTTGTTCAACATTTTGTGAACCTATTTCAGGGTTTTCTTGGCAAAAAAAATACTGTAATAATATGGCATTTTCTTCTCCAGCTCATTTTACAGATGAGGAAACTGAGGCAAAAGGGGTTAAGTGATTTACCTAGAATCACACAGTTAGACTGAGGTCACATTTGAACCCAGACTTGCCTGACTCTAGGTGTGGTATTCTATCTACTATGTCACCTAGCTGCACCAAGCCTTTCCTATAGAGATTTTATTTTTATTTTGATAGTATTTTACTTTTCCAAATACATGCAAAAATAGTTTTCAACATTCACCTTTGCAAAACCTTGTGTTTCAAACTTTTCTCCCTCTCTCCCTTC